>JZKD02S1604322.1:117861-152996 GCA_000966675.3 Picea glauca | reverse complement strand
TCTCTCATTGATCTCCTCAATACAGGGGTATGAGGTTCTTCTTCTTCTTCTTCTGCTTCCTCTTCTTCGGATGATTCATATTTTGCATCATCCAAATCAAGCTCTATTTTCTCAGTTTCGTCTTGCATTGGTAGGAATTCCCTTTTGGACACATCTTTTACCTCTTTGAAAACAACATCTCGACTGTAAACAGTCTTCTTGGTTTCTGGGTTCCAAAGTTTATAACCTTTCACACCATCTTATAACCAATAAAGATACACTTTTCAGCCTTTTTATCCATCTTACTTCTATTTTCCTTTGGAACATGTACATAATCATCACAAACAAACACTCTAAGATGTTGAAGAGAGGGTTTCTTTCCAGACCATACCTCATGTGGAGTTTTATCATCCAACATTGATGAAGGTGATCGATTGATTAGGTAACATGTTGTACCCACTGCCTCTACCCAGAATTCTTGTCCGAACCCAGCACCGCTAAGCATGCTCCTTGCTTTTTCCATTAGTGTCATGTTCATCCTTTCTGCAACTCCATTCTGTTGAGGAGTGTATGGATTAGTATTCTACCTCTCTATACCACACTTCTTACAAAATTCTTCAAATTCATTTCCATAGAATTCTCCACCATTATCTGTTCTCAATACCTTTATTTTCTTCTATGTCTAATTTTCCACCAGAGCCTTAAACTCTTTAAATTTATCAAATACCTCATATTTATTTCTAAGAAAATAAATCCATGTGTTCCTTGAAAAATCATCTATGAATGAAACATAATACACAGATTTACTTAGGGATGGAAAAGGAACAGGTCCAAACACATCACTGTGTATCAACTCTAAGATCCCCTTTGTTCTTGTAGCACCAGATGGGAATCTTACTCGATTTTGTTTACCATATATGAAATGTTCACAGAAATCAAAATCCAAAGTGCAATTAAACATACCTCCAACCATGCCTTTACTCTGTAGTGTTTGAAGGCCCTTTTCTCCAATATTCCCCAGTCTTTGATGCCACAACATGGTCTTCTTTTCAGGGACGATATTGGTCTTGTCTTCTTTATTTGTTTTCTCAAGGACAACAGAATTGTTACACCCATTAGTATAAGTTCTTCCCAAAAACTTGTACAAAGTTCCACACCGAACTCCCCTCATCAACACCATTTCCCCTCCTACCATATTCCAAGTGTTCTTTCAAAATATAGTATCCACTCCTGCATCATCCATCTTGCTTATAGATATTAGGCTCCTGGCTAGTTTTGGAATGTGCAGAACCCTAGGAATTGTTCTAATCCTTCCATATTTTAGCAGCAAATTAACCCTTCCACGTCCCAATATTTTTGTTGTTGATTCATCTCCTAGGAACACATTACCACCATCATATTTTTCATATTCAGAGAACCACTCCCTATGAGGAGTCATATGGTATGAAACACTTGAGTCGATCAACCATACATCATGGTCTACATGTGTACTTGTAGATGTCAGGTAAACATCACCTCCTTCTTCAGTGGAGATTTTCGCCTCTATGGAAGAGGTACTATTAGATCCCTTTGGTTTTTTAGCCTTCTTAGACTTACAATCTTTCTTATAATGCCATGTTTTACCACACTTCCAACATTTCCTCAAATATTTTCTTGGAGACTTAGATCTACTTGTAGATTTAGATCTCCACCCTGAAGGCTTACCAGGGTTCCTGTCTTGGGTACAACCTCTTAAAAATAAAGCATCTATGCTATGAATATCCATGATTTTTCTTCTCATCTCTTCAGATAACAAGGATGAAACTAAATCCTCATACTTCAATGTATATTGAGTGGTACTACCAATTGCTACAACTAGATTATCCCAAGAGTCTATCAAAGAACATAACAAAGTGATACACTTATCTTCTTCTGTAATCGTAATATTAATAGAGCTAAGTTGACTTACCAGAGTATTAAAGGAATTTAGATGTTCTGTCACAAAATCTCCATATTCCATCCTAAGATGATACAACTTCTTTCGAAGAAACAACTTGTTTACCAGGGACTTTGATTGATACAAATTCCCCAACTTATCCCATAGTTCCTTAGTTATAGATTCTCCCAAGACATTCAACAAAACTGAATCTTCCAGGTAGAGTCGAATAGTACTCCTTGCTCTTATGTCCAACTTCTCCCAATCTTCCTTTGACATACCGGTAGTTGGTGTACTAGTAGTTTGTGTACTAGTAGGTTGTGTACCAGTAGCCTGTGTGCTAGTAGATGGTGTACGAGTAGGCTGTGAACTAGGATCCATAGTGATCCATTGTTCTTTGTCTACAAGAAGGTCCTCCATATTGAGCTTCCATAACTCAAAGTTATTACCGTTGAACTTCTCTATCTCGATTCTAGCTAAGCTCTCCATTCCTCTTTCTATACTCAAATCTCCACTAAAAAATCTCCCACTAAACCCAAGTTTATCACAGACCCAAGATAAACTTGATCTATCAAGACCGAGCCAAACCCTCAACAACAAAGACATCCCTCTGAAGCCAAAAATGAGCTCTGATACCACATGTAATTTTAAACCTGCGAAGTAAAGCAATTCATAAAGATTCTTAAGAAAAACATAAATTAATCAATGGCTCATTCACATAGTACACAAAGATTTATATAGGAAACCCTCAACCGGGAAAACCTTTCTTATATTCATTATATATAATTTCACCATTCACTATACAATATATACATTGTTTTTAGGTATTCCGTAGATACCAAAACCCTAATCCCTAAAACCAGGATTATTTTTAGTAAACCACTAAAAATAGAAAAAATCACCCAAAAAATAATTTTTGGGGGCTGCCTCGGGCTACGCCTAGTGTTGAACGTTGTGCGTAACTAGAGGGGGCATACCTGCCCACCCCCCCTAGGGACCCCCTAGGAAAGCGCTCGGTGCACACGACACAAATGAGCCACTAGTACAAGGGATCATTAGACGCAGTTGTCATATCTGACATGCCCACACACACACATGCAAAGAATATAACACATACCCAACAATGCTCCAGCTGGCATTGGTGGTATTCACAGAGAACTCAAGAAGGTGAAGTTTCCCAAGTTCATGGGTTCCATGGACGGCTCAACCACCGAGGAATGGTTGGAGAACATGGCTATGTGCTTTGCACTTCATGACTACAAATCCAACATGATGGTCTGCATGACGATGTTTCAACTAAAGGGGAGCACTCTTCTATGGTTGAAGATTGTCCTACCTGAACTAAACATGGTCGTCGAAGACGTGTCATGGAAGAATTTGAGGATCGATTATGGTAGAGGTATTTTTTAGAGGAATTATAAATTTAGCCAGAGTATGAGGCCTGATTTATGGAGCTACTTCGGTATGCCCCACATCTGAACACAGAGAAGATGAAGGTCAATAGGTTTGTGTTTGGCATTAAATCCAACATTTGTGCGAAGGTGAGGATCCTAATTCCTCAGACATCGCACATGGATTCTAGAAGGTCTTCATAGCTGAGGAAGAGTTGACCACTGGGGGTCAGGGCATGACTCCTACAAGACCAACTGGAAAGATGACATTTGAAGTGGAGCAACATCAGACACCATCTAGAAATACATCAAGGTATCGAGAGACTCGTAGAGGACCCACGTTCACAACACCTTGATGACCAAATCCTCAGCAGAGGACTCCCTACAAAGGACCACCACATCAGTAGAAATGTCACCCGCATCAACAATAGTTTATGCATGTTCAATAGAACATACCAAGAGCTCAGGCTGGTAGGCTAGTCACTTCTACTTTAGGAACCAAAAGTATTGGACCGAAGACCAGATGTTGGACATGTGGACAACCACATTACTGGAGAGACTATCCAGTTGACAAGGTCAGAGTGGTCGGATTAACAGGACACACTACAGTTGGATATTTTGGAAAGGCCCATAGGATTCATGCAATGGTGAATAACCTCCAGGCCAAGCACTAGTCCATTGTGGTCAACGCATCAGGTACAATCGTCGAACAAACTTTTAGTATTTTGATAGATCTCTGTGCTACAAAGAGCTTTATTTCTAGTGAAACGCTGAAAATAATTAAGGTAAAGGATGTTGAGTAGGACAAGTTTAGGTATGTATAAATGGCTTCGGGTGCCAAACAAAAGGTTCGAGGAAGGGTTTCAAGCTCTCTCACTAAATTGGGACATTTTGTAACGAAGTCCAACCTATATGTCAATATATTAGGATCATATCACATCATGTTCAGTATGGACTTGCTGGAATCGCATGTTACAATACTCAAATGTAAGACAAAATGATTGAGTTTGACCGATGATGAGGGACAAATAAGAGTGATCTAGGATGAAACAAGGGAGTGTCCTTGAGGTTCATTTCTTCCCTACAGTTGTAGAAGAGCATGCTCAAAGGATGTAAGTTATATGAAATATTAGTGATAAATGAAAGGGGAATGGAGGAAGGATTAGAAAACCTTCCAGTAGTATGAGAGTTTGCTGACGTGTTTTCAGAAGAGTTACTAGGTTTGTCACTCGAAAAAGAGTTGGAGTTTACAATCGAATTGAAACCTGGAACAGAACCAATAACTAGAACTCCTTATTGGATGTCGACACTTGAGTTACAAGACTTGAAAATGAAACTGAAGAATTTGTTGGACTTGTGGCTTATATGTCCAAGTGTGTCACCTTGAGGTGCACCTGTTATTCTCATAAGAAAGAAGGATGGTTCGTGGAGACTTTGTATTGACTACAGTCAATTGAACAAGGAGACGATCAAGAACCAATATCCGTTGCCAAGAATAGATGATTTGTTTGATCAAATTAAAGGAGGGACGATGTTTTCAAAGATAAACTTGAGATCAAGATACCACCAGTTATGAATTAAAGAGGAAGATATTCCTAATACCGCCTTCAAGGCGAGGTTCAGACACTATGATCTCACCATTTTATGGTTTGGACTAACAACCATCGTGGAGGTATTTATGAGCTTGATTAATGGGGTGTTTTGTGAATGCTTGGATAAGTTTTTTCAATTATTTATTGATGACATATTGATATATTCTCAGAAGAGAGAATAACATGAATAACATTTGATCTTAGTACTATAGTGTATACGCGAAAAAAAATTATACAGGAAACTGTCGAAATTCACTTTTTACCAATCAAGGATTCATTACTTAGGGCATGTTATATATGACAAAGGCATTGTTGTGGATTCAGTGAAGATAACGACTATTATGGAGTGTCCTGCGTCAACCAACGTACAAGAAGTACACAACTTTATGGGTTTAGTGGGATATTACCTAAGGTTCGTCGAAGGTTTTTCAAAGATAGAAAATCCGATCACAGAATTGAAGAAGAAAAACAAGAAGTTTTTATGGAGAGATAAATGCATGGAAGCGTTTCAAAGGCTCAAGGTATTGTTGACAACAAATCTGATACTAAAATTACCCAACATGGAAAAGGAGTTCTTGGTATGCACAGACACATCAAAGGAAGGTTTAGGCAGAATATTGATGCAATACGATTGAGTGATCGCTTACATATCAAGGAAATTAAGAAAGCATGCAGAGAACTACGCAACACATGATTGGGAGTTATTATACATTATGTATTCCTTGAGAGTGTGGAGACACTATCTAATTGGAAAAAAATTAAAACTAAAATCAAATCACTATGGATTTCATCACATATTTACGCAGAGTGACTTGAATGCACGACAAAGGCGTTGGTCGGAATTACTTAGCAAATGTGATTTTGAGATTACTTACATAAAAGGAATGGTGAATAGAGTGGTAGATGCATTATGTTGGAGACCACACATATTCTCGATGATATATCTTCGGACGAATATTTGAGAAAATATTCTAAATATACAGTTTGACGATGACTCGTATAAATAGGTTAAGGAAAATATTGGAAAAGACACCATGATGGTACCAAATTTTAAAGGTTATACATTGGACAATGATGGATTGATGAGGTAAAATAACCAGATTTACATACCTCCTAATGACTAATTCAGAAGTTTGATCTTACGCGAAGCTCATAGAGAAGTGTACATGGCTCTTCTAGGAGTCACGAATATGAAGGATGACCTTGATCCTTTATTCTTATGGAAAGGAATGAAAACATATATAGTTATTTACACGACGCCATGTCTAGAATATCATCAAGTGAAGGTTGAACATAGAAATCTGGAAAGATTACTACATCCAGACGTCATTCCAGAATCGAAATGGGAGGTCATTTCGATGGACTTTATTATTGTATTGACGTTGAAAGCAAGGAGAAATGACTTGATTTTCATGGTAGTTGACACTCTAACGAAGAGTGCACATTTTATTCATGTGTGTACGACGTATCAGGTGCCAGACATAGATAGAGTTTTTATTAGTGATATTGTGAGGTTACATGGCATGCCAAAAAGGATCATATCCGATAGAGGATCGATGTTTATAGGAAGTTTTTAGACTAGTTTCAAGGAGGCCTTTGGGATACAACTGAACTTTAGTACAATGTATCGCCCTGAGATAGACGGGAAGACATAATGAATGAACCAAATTTAGGAATATATGTTTTGCATGTATGTAATGGACCAACAAAAACGTTGGGAAGAATTCTTTCCACTGGTAGAGTTCGCGTACAACAATAGCTATCAAAGTACCTTTAATATGGCACTTTTTGAGTTTCTCTATGGGCGACCATGTCGGATTCCATTGAGCTAGGATTGACTTATGGATAGGGTCCTAGTAGGACCATAAGCTATCCAATAATTGGAAGAAAAAATGAATTCGTTAAGACAAAGGATTAAAGAGGCGCAAGATTGAAAAAAGAGTTATGTTGATGTGCAACGCGTTGACCACAATTATGAAGTTGGAGACTGAATTTTCTTGTGGGTGAAACTGCACAAGAGTTCTATCAAGTTTGGAAAGGGTGATAAACTCTCTCCTAGGTTCATGGGACATTTCAAAGTTATGGAAAATAAAGGACTCGTGGCCTATCGAATAACCTTACCTAATTCTTTGAGGTGTATGCATGGTGTTTTTCATGTATCTATTTCTAGACATTATCTTAGTGATCCTACACATGTGATTGACATGATTTCTTTGCAGGAGTCGGATGAGGGTGCACTCACGGTGGAGCCAATCCGCATTCTATACCATCACATTTGACAACTGCAACGTCAAATAGTCAATTAGGTCAAGGACTAGTGCGACAATTATAGTCCACACTTAGATATATGGGAGGAGGTGTTGATTATTTGGGTTGGTTTTCATTGATTTTAACCCTTGAAGAAATTCCAGTAGCACAAAGGTTTGGGTAATGGACCCAAATTTGTTTGATGTATAATGGTATGAGTTTTAATATATTTGAAAGTAATAATATTCTATATGGATAGTACATGTCATGTCATTTTYGGTGGTATGTGGAAYGTCACATAAATCCTCACGGTTAGAGAGTTATGGCCATGTGAAKTTGGAGAACCCTCATGAATCATCTAGAAGCCCCAAAAGGTYAAAGTAGTCAAAKTGGTTGCRAAGAAGAAATTATTTAAATAATAAAGTGAAGTSATGAGTGTACTATAAGTCAAAGTGGATACAAAAGAAATTATTTAAATAATAAATTTAATGGAGAAATTACTAAGTGGACAAATGGTTAGAAGTGTGTTAGCCATAAAATCAAGAAAGTGGTTTAAGATGGTTAGAAGGTAACCCCTTGAGGAAGCTACATAAAAGTATAAATAAGAGGAAATAGTCTCTCATTTTAATCAAAATTGAGGATATTGAATATCTATAACTGACTGAGGTAACCAAAGGATATCTAATGATAGTTTCAGAGGGAAGGTGAAGTAAAGAAGGCTGAAATTCAAGGGAGGATAAATTATTTTGCTGATGCTTTCTAAGGTATGTTATTTACAGGTCATCTCACCATTTTCACAATAACATTTTTTATAGAATGACTTAGACTGCAAAATCTAGAGGTCATTGAGGAAAGATATCCAAGTAGTTGTGATAATTTTTTTAGCTTATGGGTCATTGTATTTTTGGATTTACTCTCTGTGGAAAATAGGGTTTGTGGCTAGTCATGAAACTAGTCTAAAACAAGTGTTTCGGGTAAAAACGTCATAACTTCTTCATAACAGATCAAAATTCATTAAGACAAATTGTATTGGATATAGTACAATCTTTAGTATTATTTGTACCATTTTCAGATCCACACAACAAATATTTTGTGTGGGGCACGCTCTACAAGTTCGCTCTCTATAATACGATAGAATTCAACAAGGTATGCCATTTTTTCTATAAATCCTTTTCTGAGAGGTTCCAAGTAGTGAAACCTGGAGGAAATGCATAAAAGACACTTAAGAACATTGTGTACTATTTTCATATTTTTATTCGTTACAGGTACAGAGTTATGATTATTTCATGTTAGGGTTGTTCACTGATCCAAAATTAGTTATGTGGGACTAAAGTAAAGTTTGATGAAAATGCTAGTCTCTTGTTGTTAAAGTTAAGGACGGTTTGCAGGTATGTGATCATATACACCAGTTATATTACAAAGTTACAAATTATACTTGTATGATGAAATTGATGAGGCATTTTGGTTGAGGTACATGTTGGGTACATGGTTGATACAAGTAGTTGATGAGTTGGCACATACATGAGGTGTATAGTTGATGATGTTGGTACATATTGATGAGTCATAGTTTATGTGTATTTGATGGATGATTGGTACATATTTTGTGCATGGTTGATGCACTTGTTTATGGTACAGGTTGAGGTAGAGGTTGGTGCATGGTTTATGCACTTGTTTATGGTACAGGTTGATTACAAGTTATTTGGTATGGGTTGTTAGAGGTTGTTTGGTGCAGGTTGATTGCTACATGTTTACAACAATATATCTCATAGTGATAGTGTGACAGTGGTTCCATCATTCAATATATTTCAGGGTGGTTGGATGGGGCATGGATAGGTGGTTTTAGCCACCTTCCGGTTGTAGCTGGAGAACATAGGGGGTTGTATCCTCCTTCTGGTTGTAGCCAAACAATTGGGGAGTTAGAGGTTCCCTCAGGTTGTAGCCTGAGAAACTAGGGAGTTGGAGCCTCCTTCGAGTTGTAGGTGGAAAACACAGGAGTTTGGTGCTTCCAATAAATGTAATTCTTAAAGACATATATGAAAAAACATTCTGTGGTTTTCTCCCTCTTTAGGTTTCCATGTAAAAAAATGGTGTAATCTATATGTGTATGTTTTATCCTTTGTTCATTGATTATATACTCTGCAACTATTAACTGATAATTCTACATTTATAAAACACTTTCATTTTGTGGTTAAAAAGGATTAAATTTCTCTATTACTCATTCACCCCCCCTCTCAATAATCCAACAAATGGAATTAGAGCCGATTCCTTCACGAAACAGTTTAACCACTAGAAGGAGATCATGGATTATTCTGACAATGAAGTACCACTGTTTAATAGTCATAATGGGTTAAAGTATGAGATGTGGAAGAAAAGCACAGAAGTAGTTTTACAAGAACAGTGGCATTATATTTGGTTCTTAGTTGTTACAGGATATGATAGTTCAAAAAGGGAAAATACTGCAGCTAGAAAGGAATTGAAGAAGAATAACAAAATAGCAATGGATTTCATCTGGGAAGGATTACCTAATCTGGTAAGAGAAAATATTGGTAAATTTTCATCATCCAAATAAATCTGGGATAAGTTACATGACATAAATTCTTTGCTCATCGCAGATTCATAAAATGTCGAAGAAGATGTAGGTACAGATCAAGAAGAAATATGTTCACCATGTCAAACAGATTTGGAAGATGAAGAGTACATAATCAACAGAGGTATGTTTTTTTTCTTTAATTGTAAAAAATGCAGACATCTTGAATATAATGCCATGAAGGAAATGAGACAAAAAAACTAATTGAAAAAGAATAAAATTATGAAGCATAATTTATTAGTGTTTTAGATGAACTAAGAAACGAAAAAGATGAAAACAAGTCACTCAAGAAAGAATTGATGAAACAAAAAGAAAGTGTTCACAGTTTTTAAGAAGACCAAAAGGTCATTGAGAACTTAAGAACTCAGCTAGAAGAAGCCAAAAAAGATTGAAGAAAATCTCGAATATCAAACGTAGTATTTGGAATCCAACATAGAAGCACAGAAGGAAGAAGCAGAAATAAGAGAGAAGATATTGACAGATCATCTTAAGGAAATAACTAATGATCTAAACAAGCTTGAGGAAGAGTTTGTTCAAGAAGAGAAAGGACTTGAAGAAGAAATAATCACATTAAAAATCCATCTTGAGGAAGCGAAAAGAACAAAATAAGTCATTAAGTCTCAGATAATGAAAAAAGAAGAAGAGGTTGAGAAGCTTGAAGAAGAATTTGTCGCATTGAGAAGTAAAATCGTCAAGGTCAACAAGAATCTTGAAGAGACAAAATATCCACATTGGTTATAGAGAATGAAGAGAAGCACTCTAGTTTGATAGAAAATAAGAATGAATAAAATAGAAAGAGTTATGCAGAAGTAATCAAAGGAATGAATCATGGTCAACCAGAATCTAAGAAAACTATTGAAGATACATCTTCAAAAAGACCACCCATGTTCAAGCCACAAAGAAGCTTCAACCATTATCATAATTATTCAAGGCCGAAATTCAGAAGGACTACACCACAAATAATATCATTCACTCCCAGGTATGAATTTTTTTTTTATGGTCATTGTTTTTATTGTACTAATTTTGGACATAAGGTTGCAGATTGCAGGGATTATAAAAGAAATGTTCAAGCAAGAATCATGACCCACATAACATTGAATGTTACAAATGTCATAACTATGGACACATGGCTAGTGATTGTAGAATAATGATCGATACTTCCATGAAAGAGAAAATTGATATCAAATATAAGAAAGTATGGATAAGAAAACATGAAGAACAGGTGAACAAAGGCCAGTTCCTAGAGATCGCAATATTGGAAATAAAACGAGATGAAGAATTTTCTACAGAGAAAAATAAAGATGTCAGATACATAAAGGTTTGAAAAATAACTGAAAGAAAAGAAGGACAGGTAAATAAGGAACATTTTCAAGAGATTGTACTTTCAAGAATTGTAGTGAAATATGAATCCACAAACAAAAAGAAAGAAGTTAGAGATCAGAGAGATGATGAATCTACCAATGAAGATGATGATGAATACACATCAGAGCAGGAATTGTTCTGAGCCATCCGGATTAGAGAATCTTGGGTAAATTGAATATTAGACAGGGGGAGTCTATGTGATAGTTGTGACAAAACAAAGAACCATCCTTCAAGCAACTTGCAGAGTCTGAGAATACATATCCAGAGAAGTCAGTTAGAGGAAGTACAATTTGATAGAGTAATCAAGAATTCATGATAGTATAGTTATAAATGGGTCATCATTATGGACAGTTGTCCAGTAGAGTCTTGGATAGTATGGACAGAGATGGATTCATAATAAAAATTAACAGGTTTTGATAGATATATGACAGTGGATGAGAGAATGGATTCATAGATTGGTTTAGAGAGTGGTTCAGAGACAAAGGAACATTATCATAATGGATGATAAGAACAAAGGAAATGGCTTGAAAAATGCTAATGGATTCCAAATTTTGTTAGGTAGCTAGAGAGGTAGTAGTGGGGGGCAGAGGGCCCATAGTGATATTAGTGGAGGCCATTCAATGTAAGGTGGAATAGGTTCACTATATTATTAAATAAGACCCACTATGGTAGTTAGATATAATAAATGGGTAGTTAGATATAATAAATGTTAGAGGACTTCTTAGAAGGTTCTACTTCTAGAAGATTCCTCCTCTAGAATGTTCTTAAGTGATGGTAGCACTATATAAAGAGGTTCAAGAAATGTAATAGGATATGAATATAATTATTGTATTGTGAGATGTAACTCAATAGGAGGATGACCTCTCAAAGAGGCAAGTGAACATGAGAGGATCTCTTCCATAATAGGATCCATTGTATGGTGTTGCCCTACCCTAAGGGTTTGATATTAATAAAGRAKATTTTGCATATTGTTATTGTATATATGTTGTGGTGATTTTGTATTCAGTATTTGGTTTTTAACAAGTGGTATCARAGAACTTTCCTTGGCAGACATTGTGGGCAAATATTTTTTATTTTTGCAGATTTTTTTTTCAGAGAAGAAAAAAGAGGGYTGCGACATTCCAGAAATTTTCTATATATTTTTGTGMAAAATTTGCAGAAACAAGTTGTAGATATGAGTTTCTCTCAGAAAAACACCCAATTTGAAAAAACAAAATYGTCYGAAATGGARTCCGATAAGTCAAGATATTAAATTTTTAAAATCTGCAAAKTTTTAGGGGTTTTTCCACGGATGACGACGYRATTTTMTTATTTATGTAGCAGCTGGAGGACGAATTTTCCTAAAAAAATTACATATCCRATTTCCTCTCACAATTTCGYCCAATTTCGAAAAACAAATTAGCCGAAACAGAGTCYGGKAAGTGAAGTTATGAGCATTTTAAATTCAACAGTTTTTTAGGGTTTTTCCAGAAAAAGCCGYGATTTTCTTCCATAACTTGTTGGTCTATTTTTTGGGTTTTTTCATGAYAGTTGCGGGAGCAGAGAGTTCATAGGGTGMTAATATGGATATTTCCTCTCAAACTCTYAAATAAATTCTATAAATTACTGAAGCATTCAAATCYCAATTGAATGAARAATTGAATGGCTTTGTAGATGGCCTCAATGGTAGTTTTCGTAGTATTCAARATTCTTTGGATAACATGCARGAGATATTTCTTATGGAGAACCTTAGGGATGAATATAATMAAGAATCATATGCTTTGTATGATTTGGAGGYCGATTGCGATGATTGGTATATGGATATTTGTCGTTTCTGGGATGACAACCACTTCCATATTTTATTTGATGACTCTACTCCACCTTCTGTAGAGAACATCAATGTCCCACATCAGGAGCTAGTTACCAGCATCCATCCTGCATATTCTAGAATGGTATTGTTCCTTCTAGATTCATATTTGATCATCTCCCACAATGTGGATGGATATTATTATTTGGATCCACATGATAGGTGTCAGCATTGGGAGCATAATTTTTAGTTGGTTATTGGGTGTCGATATATTCCATGTGGGGTTCACATGAGAACTTGGACATGGGACCCAGGCTTACAATGGTTGTTGGAATACTTTAGCATGGTGGCTTTCCTTTCTACATGGGACCTTGGTTCTCCATTCTTCTTCAGCATTATGGTCCATAATTATCCATGGGGATGGAATATTAGGTAGCTAGAGAGGTAGTAGTGGGGGGACAAAGGGCCCATAGTGATAATAGTGGAGTAAATTCAATGTAAGGTGGACTAGGTTCACTATATTATTAAATAAGGCCCACTATGATAGTTAGATGTAATAAATGGGTAGTTGGATATAATAAATGTAAGAGGACTTCTTAGAATGTTCCACTTCTAGAAGATTCCTACTCTAGAATGTTCTTAGGTGATGGTAGCACTATATAAAGAGGTTCAAACAATGTAATGGGATATGAAGAGAATAATTGTATTGTGAGTTGTAGCTCAATAGGAATATGCCCCCTCGAAGAGGCAAGAAAACAGGAGAGGATCCCTTCCATAATAGGATCCATTGTATGGTGTTTTCCTACCTCAAGGGTTTGGTAATAATAAAATGTGGTTTCTTCTATCTTGCTTTGTGGATCTATTGTGTATTCAATATTTGTGGTGATTATATTTGTACATCTATTCAGGTTCTTAACAAATTGACAGATAATTTTTTTGAACACATGCAATGCATACAACAGTTCTCATTCAAAGCAGAGTAATGTTCAACAACAACAATGGAAAAACTCCCTATGAGCTACGAAAAGGAAGACCAACAAATGTTAAGCACTTCAGAGTATTTGGAAGAAAATGCTACATCAAAAGAGAATATGGCAGAATGGACAAGTTTGAATCTTGTGTGGACAAAGGAGTACTTGTTGGTTACTTAAGTACACGGAAAACATACAAGTGTTACAATCTAAGGTTGAAAAAAGTTGTAGAAATCATCAATGTAACAATTGATGAAACAAGTGGATGGGAATTAAAGGAAGAATAAAATGAATCAATGGAACAAATTTATGAAGAAGAAGCAGAAGATGAAGAAGAACTAGAAGGGGAAGATGAAGAGTATCAGACAGAAGTAGAAGAGGAAGTCTAGCAAGTTCCTCCAAATACACCTAGCAAACGAGTATAGGAGAATCATCCTTCAGATCATATTATCGGAAACAAAGATGCAGGAGTTAAGACCAAAAGAAGAATTTGTTCACCAGAACAAATACACCAAGCACTCTTATCTAATATTGAACCAAGCAGTTTGGAAGAGGCCAACAAGAATGAATTCTAGAATAAGGCCATGGATGAAGAATTTGATCAAATAGAGAAGAATGACACTTGGGAATTTGTTCTAAGACCAAATAATAAGAATCTGAATGGCACAAAGTGGGTTTTCAGAAATAAATTGAATGAATATGGACAAGTTACAAGGAACAAATCTATATTGGTATGTAAAGGATACCCACAAGTTGAAGGACTCAACTTTGAAGAGACATTTTCCCCAGTTTCGAGAATGGAAACAATCCGATTGATTTTAGCTTATGCATGCTCCAAGAATATTAAAGTGTATCATATGGACGTGAAATCAACTTTTTTGAATGGGGAGCTTGAAGAAGAAGTCTACATTGAAAAACCTGAAGGATTTCAGTTTTCATAGAACGTATATTATGTGTGTAAATTGAAAAGGCCTTGTATGGTCTAAAACGGGCTCTTAGAGCATGGTACTCTAGACTGGATAGATATCTACAACATGCAAGGTTCAGAAAAGGAAGTGCATACAACAACCTCTACATCAAGGTAACTCAAGATAGTATTTTATTAATTGAAGTTTATGTTGATAATATTATTTTTAGAAGTACTGATGACAGGTTAAGACAGAAATTTGCAAAGGATATGCATAATGAATTTGAAATTTCATTACTCGGAGAACTATCCTTCTTTCTGTGTCTTCAGATACATCAAAGCAAACAAGGAATTTTTATTTCTCAAACTAAGCATATAAGACAAATGCTAAAGAGGTTTGGAATGGAATATTGAAAACCATTTACCAATCCTATGCAAACTAGTTGCAAGTTGATAAAATATGATGATTCAAAGTCTATAGACCAAAGACAATAAAGTTCAATGATTGGTAGCTTACTCTATGTGACAACATCCATACTAGATGTAATGCAAGAAGCTCGACAGGTGGCATGATTTCAAGTAGCACCAAAGGAATCACATGTCTTAGCAGTGAAGAGGATTTTGAGATATCTCAAAGGAACATAAGAGTTTGGATTATGGTATCCAAAAGGAAAGGATGTATCACTTATTGCCTACTTAGATGCAGATTGGGAAGGTTTCATTGATGACCAATGAAGCACTAGTGGAGCAACTTTCTACTTGGGTGATTCTTTAGTATCATGGCTAAGAAATAAACAATCATCAGTATATTTATCTACAACCGAAGGAGAGTGTATTGTAGTACCAATATGTTATACACAAGTTCTATGGATGAAACAAACTTTGACACATATACATGTTGAGAATGATGAGCCCATTCCAATCTATTGTGATGATACAGGTATGATAAATATCTCAAAGTGTAACGAACCTCCTCGTTACGCTGACAAACCTCTTATAACAAGTGCAATTTTTTTTTTTTTAAAGTGTGTGCACGCGTGTACAAGGGAAACAACCACATTCGACTCTGCGTCGCCACCCGGCGACGAACAAGACGCACACCACTATGAACACAACAAGACGACATAAGATGCACCACAAGTAATTGCATTCATTTAACGATGATAAATCGACAATAAGTAAGACTGACTACCCATCCATCCTACCCTGCAATGTTTAGGACCTCCAAGACACATAAGAAACGCTCAAGCCCAGATTCCCATCGATTTTAAACATTTAAGGTCTTAGGGCTGGCGATTTTTCTGAGGAACATGGAGGTGTCTACATCTTGCTCGACACAAGTAGACTAAGAACACATAAGTTTACGGCCCTATACAACATTAGTTAAACAAAGGACTACAATCTACCCTAGTCTTAAGGCCATTCCATCGTGCAACTTTAGATCATAAATTGTCATCAAGGTACCCTCTAAATTAACATTCAAGGACCTTAACGTGCAAGTCTGATCTCGACTGGCTTAAAATTTAACCAAATAATTAATCCAATTTTAATCAAGCACATTGAATAGTTAAAAACAATCATTTAAAGCGAACTTTAACATTTAATTTAGTTAATGCAATATTCTAAAATCAATTAACTCTTTCATTAATTATAAATAAAAATGAATAGTTGTGATTTATCCTTTAAAGAAACCATTAGCATTAATCTATGATTATAATTCCGTAAATAACGCAACATTCTAAAATCATTAAACTTGATCCATAATTGAAGGCGCAATAGTCCACAATTTAAAACACTCCTTTTATTTGCAATGCGCAAGAATTCCATGCAGCTAGCTAAAACGACAGAGTCCCAGATCATCGATCACATCAGAGAATAATCAAGTTTACAGTGAGGATGGAGAGGTTTAATCAATCTAGAATTTTATGAAGCAGTCCTAAATATCAATATTTGGAACAATTATTTATCTGGACATAATTATATTAATGCTACAATTAATGAAATGGTCTTGTAAGAATCCATTTATATTAACTTAATATCAATACCTAGGAGAATAAATTCATCAAGTACCATTAAATAAAGAGGTGTCGATTGCATTTATTCATTATATATCAAAATAAAGGTGTACAAAATGAAGGTCTAAAATAAAGTAAGTTTAACCACTACAACCATTCTAAATAAAGCGAATCATTCCATTTTAACCATTTTATGAATTAAATAAGTCCTTCGTCAGATTACCTTACTCTGTTACTTAATGAGTTATAACACTCCTTAATCATGTTACGCAACATAAATGCATAAACATAATCTCATGCAAGTTATGATCCAGAAATGAAATTATAAAACCATTTTCAAGATAAATCGGCAATAGGGAAGACACCCTAGTGTGTAGTTTATGTCCAAGTCAGCGAGACGCACGGTGTAATAAGGGATCTGAAATTTTAAGGTTTAAAAATTCCTGCAACGCACTGACTGTCATTAATGATTTACAGCCTGCCATGAAAACTCGCCATGAAATTTTTTTCTATTCATGCATAAAAATGCTACCGGTCCACAATAGAAAATGATACCGCCAAAGGTTTCCATAAACTGCTACTGTAAGCCAAGGCACTATCCAGGAAGGTTATCATAAGACTGTGCGTATCATTGTGTAACAGGGTTATCGTTGAAGGGTATGGATCCGTTGTTACAAGAAGGTTAAATCGCAGGTGAATCACCAAATCCCTTGGCAACTGGGGTTTAAAAAAAGAAAACGCAGAGGAAAGTCATTAACAATCGCAGCTACCGGCGTAGAGGAAAATCAACACAGTCAAAAAAATTTATAAAAAATTGAGGGCCATCAACACGCAGTCAAAAAGTTCATAGAAATTGTTACACCAGTCTGAAGGCAAGGACGTGGGTATTCTTCCCCAATCGCACAGGAATTCTCAACACAAATGCAGAGAATGAGTAACATCAAAACGCAGAGATTATATTGGGTGAAAACGCGTGGGTATTCTTCCCCAATCGCACAGGAGACACATCACAAAATGAAGAAACATGTAGATGAAAACCGTGTGGGTTCCTCCAAAAAATCGCAGAGCTGTGTAACCACAAAGACGCAGAGCCTATCGCCAGCAATCCACTACATGCAAGAAAAATGAATTCGCCAAGGACCAAATTACAGTAACCATGAACCCAAAACAATTTTTTCCAGAAACCATAACACTGAACCATATAAATAAATAAAAAATGAAATCCCCAGATACAATTTACAAGAACAATTTTCAAATGAAATTCCAGAATGGATTGCCAACTGTTGGGGCGCCATTCAATTCACCGAGATGGAAGATCTTCAAAAAATACTCTCTTTTTTTTTTTCCTTTTTGCAGAGTTAAAAGACAAGGAAACAAGTTGAGTTTATCCTAACTAATCTGGTAGAGTTCATGACATTCTTGGTGCATCGTTGAGTACAAAGGTTGAGTTGATAACATCCCCAAATTTAATGGTGGAGTTAAACGTTGCTGAGAGGTAAAAGGCAACCAAGGTCACAATCGCAGAGATGAATTCATCATGGGGTTAAAATTACAGAAAAGAGATGATAATCTCCTTCAGCGAGATAAACCAATCATCCACAGTCCAAGACAATAAATTTTATTGACATGAACAACATAAGGGTGGAAGAGATAAGGGCATTCTCTCTAGAATTTAACTCGAGACCTCTCACACCCTAAACGAGAATTAAACAAACATGTCAACCTTAAATATGTCCTAGTAGCAACCATTATCGCCGAATAACAAGGTAGAATGCTATCAAGGTAAGAATATTGCAGTGGTGGAAATTTAGAGGACGCATAGATACCAACGCATGGTCTCTCAACACCCGAAGGCGCAATCACGACAATCATCCAAGGACTATGAAAAAGGGGTCTGCTAACACTTTAATCATCCAATTCATTTACAAAACCATAAGCAAAAGAAATATTAAATCCTAAGGCGTTCTACTCTACGAAATAAAAGACATATTGTTGCCTTATCGCCTGCCTTGAATGACATCTGTGCGCTCCTTGCCGCTCCCACTCACTGACCATCGAGACTACACCAGTACCTCCCAACCAACACTAGGGGTACTCTTCTTCCCCCTTAGCCCCCCAATCTGCAAAGGGGCCACACATTATCCAGATGGTACGTCTAGCTCCTAGCTCGCCTCGCAAGGCCAAGCTACCACTCCTATCCGAGCTGGGAAATCCCAACTCCCCACAAGTAATCAGTCAAGTCACAATCTGACAGCGTAACGTTACGCTAATAGCCGATCCCCTACTTCCTCCTCCTTCATCTCTTTTATAGATTTTTAGAACTTCCAAACTTTCCCTAAATCTCATTTAATTTAAGTTTTAATAAAAATCTTCTAATAATTCTCCTTCGTACAAGTGTCGTTCATCCCCCACGTTTCTCCATTAACTAATTTCTTTAATTTATTAAATTGTCTTATTTCCCTCACCCACCTAGATTTAATCCTATTTTTATTCCTAGGTGTCCCTAGATTCCCTTACAGGTTTTAAATACTTTCCCTAAAATGATGTTGCTAATTTAGTTCAACTTAGAAGGTTCTTTATTGCAGATTCTTTACTAAGTTGACCTCACTTTTTACCATAATTTTGCCACTTTCCCTTATTATGTTTCCTCCATTCCTTAGTTTCCTAATTTATATTATTCCCTTATTTCCTCTTTTTATTAGAGCCAAAATGGAAGTTGCGCAATTTACCCCTTTTCCTTTTTATAAATAATTTAATATCTTTTTAAACTATCAAAAGTTAAAATAAAATCATTTCTTTTGACATTTTATATCCACTTTTTTTCTTTTAATTAAATTCTTACTCTCTTCATTTTACCCCCCAAAACTTTATGAAGACCAAAACTATTACTTAAGTGGTTTTTAGTTTAAATTTTATTATTTTATTTTTATAAGGTATATTTTCTTAAGGGTAGACAAAATTTTACCCCTTTAGAAGTTTTAGACTTAGGACTTAGATTCTGAACTGGGCGACGTTAATTAGGGAAGTTGTTTAAGAATTTCTTAATGTGTTAAATGTATTAGGGCCATATAGGTTTGTTCCTTCATCATTATCAATGCGACGTGCCCTTCAAGATGCACCACGTGCTCCAAGGGTGCCACTCGCTTCTTGACTGATTGGTAGACATCAACAACCCCTGGAGTCAACACTCCACCAGGTGAACTTGTGGGAGACTAAGGGATTCTAAGGAACAAGGCCCCTGCCTTATTGCGCGCACCATAGAATCATCGCGAGCGACTATCGTAGTCTACCCTCACGACATCGTGGGTCCTCTCGAACTAGGTAATCATTAACCTACAGTTCGAGCCACGGTGGGAGTGATAGTATGTCGTGGCAGGGCTGTTGTCCACACCTCTCCTTCAACCTCTCTGGTAATCATGTGCGGCCCCTTTACTCCATATGTGAGTCTGGTCGAAAAGCTATCGTCAGCCTACATCATCAACAATCTTGTCAGAACATGTCCACATCATATCATCTAATCAAATGTATTGAAATCACAGTAAAACAATCAAACCCCAATAGCACACTTCCTGACTCGATCTAGAGTCTAAGGGGTTCCGTCGATTCCTCTACATCCTCAAGGTCCAAAACCCTGCCCACTCAGTAAAACTGAGTCAATAACACCTATCTATGTCAAATGCAGTAAAACATCATGTCATCTACCATAACGCATCATAATCAAGGAAAAATGTTTTAATATCATAATAGTTCGGATCACTTGCGAGCAAGTGTCCTCAAAGAATAAATTTTCTCATTGCGCTAGAGAAGGATGTTACACAAAGAACCCAGTGATGTACTCCAGGACGAAGCACATTCCAAACAAATATCACTTTCTTCGGGATGAGGTTGTAGACAAGAACATCAAAGTTGAATATGTGAGCACAAAAGAACAAGTAACAAACATCTTTACAATACCACTTCCAAGGGAAGCCTTTGAGTATGTTTTCCAGAGACTCGGAGTAATTTATACTCCAAAATGAATGCTTATCTTATATGTCTTATATTTACACTAGGAAGCACCATAAAGAGGACAGTTCAAGTTGGGGGATCAATTTCATGAAGAGTTCAATCAGGGGGAGTATCCCCAAGGATAGTGCAGTGAGGGGGAGAATCTCTGGATGGAAATATTCCTTTTCCATTGATGACAAAAGGGAGAGATTTATCATATGAAAAGGTAAATTCTTGGAGAAAGACCACAAAGACATGGTTCCAGGGGGAGTGATGGTCACAGGGGGAGCATGAGTGATATGACTTTAGTATTGCATCAAATTATTTCCATCAATGCCAAAGGGGGGGATTTTTTATTATTTGGTTTGGTTGTCATTGATGTCAACCCTTGAAGAAAGTACACTAGCAAATTTCAGTAGCACAAAGGTTTGGGTAATGGACCAAAGTTTGTTTGATGTATAATGGTATGATTTTTAATATATTTTTAGGTAAGACTATTCTATATGGATAGTACATGTCATGTCATTTCCGTTGGTATGTGGAACGTCACATAAATCCTCACGGTTAGAGAGTTATGGCCATGTGAAGTTGGAGAACCCTCATGAGTCATCTAGAAACCCCAAAAGGTCAAAGTAGTCAAAGTGGTCGCAAAGAAGAAATTATTTAAATAATAAAGTGAAGTGATGAGTGTACTATAAGTCAAAGTGGATAAAAAAGAAATTGTTTAAATACTAAAGTTAATGGAGAAATTACTAAGTGGACAAGTGGTTAGAAGTGGGTTATCCCTCAAATAAGGAAAGTGGTTTAAAATGGTTAGAAGGTAACCCCATGAGGAAGCTACATAAAAGTATAAATAAGAGGAAAGAGTATCTCATTTTAATTACACTTGAGAATATTGAATATATATAAGTGACTGAGGTAACCAAAGGATATCTAAGGCGAAATTCAGAGAGAAGGTGAAGTAAAGAAGGTCGAAATTCAAGGGAGGATAAATTCGTTTGATGATGCTTTCTAAGGTATGTTATTTACAGGTCATCTCACCATTTTCGTAATAACGTTTTTTCTAGAATGATTTAGACCATACAATATCGAGTTTGTTGAGGAAAAATAACCAAGTAGATGTGATAAAAAAATGATCTTGTGGGTTGTTTTATTTTTGGAGTTACACTCCGTCGAAAATAGAGTTTGTGGCTAGTCCTGAAACTAGTCTAAAATAGGTGTTTCAGGTAAAAATGTCATAACTTCTTCATAACAGATCCAAATTCATTAAGACAAAATTTATTTGTTAGAGTATAGTATTTAGTATTATGTGTACCATTTTTGGATCCAGAAAACAAGTATTCTATGTGGGGCACGCTCTACAAGTTTGCTCTCTAGAATAATCCAGAATTCAACAAAGTATGCCATTTTTGCTATAACTCCTTTTATGAGAGGTTCCAAGTAGTGAAACCTGGAGGAATTGCATAAAATACATTGAAGAACATTGTGTACTATTTTTAGATCTTTATTCATTATAGGTACATACTTATGATTATTTCAAGTTAGAGTTGTTGACTAATCCAAAATTAGTCATGTGAGACCAAAGTAAATTTTGATGAAAATGCTAGTCTCTTGTTGTTAAAATTAGGGAAGTTTTGCAGGTATGTGATCATATACACCAGGTCTATTACAGAGTTACAAATTATATATGGATGATGAAATTGATGAGGTCTTTTGGTTGAGGTACATGTTGGGTACACGGTTGAGACAAGTAGTTGATGAGTTGGCATATACATGAGGTGTATAGTTGATGATGTTGGTACATCTTGATGAGTCATAGTTTATATGTATTTGATGTGTGATTGGTACATTTGTGTTGCATGGTTGATGCACTCATTGATGGTATAGGTTGAGGTACAGGTTGGTGCATGGTTGATGCAATTTTTTATGGTACAGGTTGATTACAGGTTGTTACAGGTTTTTTGGTGCAGGTTGATTGGTACAAGTTTACAATAGTATATCTCACAGTGATAGTGTGACAGTGGTTCCATCATTCTACTTATGTTTTAGGAAGGTTGGACAGGGAAATGAAAGGTGGGTGTAGCCACCTTCTGGTTGTAGCTGGAGAACATAGGTGGTTGTAGCCTCCTTCTAGTTGTATCCAAAGAATTGGGGAGTTAGAGGTTCCCTCAGGTTCTAGCCTGAGAAACTAGGGGGTTGGAGCCTCCTTCTAGTTTGCAGCTGGAAAACAGAGGAAGTTGGTGCTTCAAATGAATGTAATTCTTAAAGACATATAAGAAAAATTATTTCATGGTTTTCTCTCACTTTGGGTTTCCATGTAGAAACACTAGTGTACTATGTATGTGTATGATTTCTCATTTGTTCATTGTTTACTTACTCTGAAACTATTAGATGATAATGCTACATTGATATAACACTTGCATTTTGTGGTTAAAAAGGATTAAATTTCTCTATTATTGATTCACCCACGCTCTCAGTAATCCAACAAGACGTATATGATATGCATCAACAATTTCCTTACTTGTTTAATAGATTAGACATATAGATGTTGCCAGATACTTTTATTGCTCCATTTTATATACTATATAGCTTTGGGACAAATTTTAAAACAATAGGGGTTGTATGTAACATCCCTCTCTTGAGAGGACATGTTATCGACTTATCTTTGAGGACACTTGCATGCAAGTGATCCAGCTATAGTACATGGTTATTTGTTTCACTTGTGGATTTTATAATAATTTTGGTGGTTGTGATTTATCATTAATGAATATATATGTATTGACAGATGCTATTGATGAGTTTTCCTTGAGTGTGCAGGACATTTACAGATTATGGATGTCGAGGTAATCAATGTACCTCCTTGGACTCTGGATTGATTCGGGGAGTGGATTATATTGGTTTGAGTATTTCATTTATGCATATATGACATATGATCGATCCTAGTATGATTTTATATATGGATCATTGACATTTTTTTGTTGATGGATGTAGGCTGACGAATGTTTGCTAATCTAATTCACATAATGAGTAAAGGAGCCATGCACATAGACCAAATATTGAGGGAGAGGTGTGGAAGAGTCTCTATCTGATCCTACTAGCACTCCCATCGTGGCTCAAATTTGATCTATATATCTATTTTTTCTAACTAAGCAGTCCACAAAATTATAATATGGGAACTACTTTTTGCTTGTGCTAGAAGGGTTATTCTTATATTTCAATTTTCCTTGACATTAAACCATACTTATTATAAACATAGATGTGTTTCAATCTAAAAGAAAATTTAGGTGGGAGTTTGAATATATATATATATATATATATATATATATATATATATATATATATATATATATATATATATATATATATATAACCTAGATGCATTATGAAATCCTCAAGTAAATAAAAAAAAACATTATTTGTTCAATAGATATGGCTAATGATAATTATAAAATGTGAACTCTCAGGACTCTCTATTTAAATGGTATTTGTCTTTAATTATTTGCATTAGCAATTTACCAATGATGGTTAGAGTAGATCTTATTTATTACCTATATATTCACTAGTTCTCTAGTGATGTTACAATTCTTTATGGCTGGTTCTCTTACTCATTTGCACATAAATTTGTTGAAGGAAGTTTTGAGTAAATTAGATCATTGCTTACACATAATTGGAAATAATAGCCACTTATGACTCTTGTGTTTGTGTTGCGGCACTAGTTGGAAGTTCTATAATAGCATAGAAATGATGTAGTTGTTAACCTAATTTCCTCATTCTTCCTTGCGTAGATGCAGTGTTCTTGTCTACATGCTATTTATGGACACGTTTAATTCATGTGAATCCATGCCTTACCATTATAATATAGTCATGATGTTTAGGATGGGAGTTGGTTATGGGATTTAGATACCTCCTTGTTCCTCAGAACAATCGCCAGTCCTGAGACCTTAAATGGTCAAAATTAATTAGATGAATCCTAGACTTGAGAGTTTCTTATGTGTCTTGAAGGTCCTAACCATGCAGGATAGGTTGTGTGGGTAGTTCTTTATTATTCAGTGGCATAGTTGAACATCTATTTTTATTATGCTTCAGTTGATCGTGATTTGTTTTATTGCGTCGCTCCTTATGATTATGTGTTGATTATGTTGTGTTATTAATTATGTTAATGCATTTGTTGTGTCGTTATTAATTTATGATGATGTGTCGGTTTTGATGCTATTGATATTGTTGTGACGATTTCATTTTCCTAATGCAATAAAAAAAACAATATTTACCTATTGTACATCACTATTGTTGTCATAATGGAGGGGACGTTACAGGTTGGTAATTCCTTTAATACAGACTTACTCATTTCGTGTATGGGTGGGGACTACAAATTATATATGTGGACATCAATTGTATCATGTGTAAATGTAAACTACAAGGACTATATGTGAACAACAATATATAATGCAATTAAGACAATATATAATGTCATTACAAAAATATGTTAAAGAATGATGATAGATTAATTGCCAAGGAACTAAAAGATGAAGTTTATAGACAGTTCATTTGATAATAATTTCTCTAGCTAAGAGATCAAGGCATAAAGAATTATACAACAATTTGTAATGAAGATAAGAACAATGTTTAGAGATGAAGGCATAAAGCTATACAACAGTTTGTAATGAAGATAAGAACAATGTTTAGAGATCAAGTCATTGGAGTTTAAAGAAAAACGTCCAGGAATAAAGAGACCAACATTCCACACTCCATTTAAAGAGACCAATATTTGATTTAATTTGATAAATTTTACAATCAACATATACAAAATAATTATCTTCATGAGTTTCATGAACCGAAGAATTAAAATTTTCATAATTTGAATTTTAGACACAATATAGCCACATGAATTTACCTTTAGAGTATACGTACACGAATTTATACACAATGCAGAGATAAACTTTGAGTGAATTAAAACACAACATTTTAACCAGAACAAAACTTTGATAATTTGAGAGGTTGGATTTATTACATGCACTATGGCTAAATTTGGGGATGATACATCTAGAGAAGCGCATGTATTTCCTAGGATTGCTCAATTGTTAAATACTTATTGCAAACCTTTGAAACTGCATGGCTCTTAGGGTCCTAATTTTTGAACACGTGTTGTGATACCAAATGGTAGACCCATAATATTTGATAAATTAAAGACATTGATTAAGTTAAATAAAATTTTCTGGTCTTATAGATGGAATAACCTACAACACATTGAAAACTCTTTTACATTTTTTCCAATGCTAAATATTCCAAATATGAATCCAAATATATGAATGTAAATAAGAGGATGGGATAAATAATAAGTTGACTCTATGATCAAAAATTTAAATAGAAACATAACATACCAAGTAAAATAACTCCTCCTAGTATGTTGAATATGACCATTTGCAATGTAGTCCCACGAGTAGTAGGAATATTCTTCCAAGCATTCTTGTTTTCCACTTTCCTAGACAAAAACAATAGAATCCTCCCATCCAACTAGGATCATAACTAGTTTCCTAGCTCCAACAAACCATTTTGTTTTTTTCCCTTCGTGCTCATGACTCCAAGAACAAATAAGATATTGTCAAAGAAGACTATCACAAGAATTGTATCTTCCAAAAATTATCCAACCTAGCAACATGGTCCTACCACTAAACCTCATCTCCCTATTTATCAAGTTTCCATATCCACTTCCCCAAGTATCCTCAACCACCCTCATTATTAACCATCAACCTCTATTATCTATATTTTTTTTGGAAAAAGATAAAATAAGCTAAAATATAAATGACTTGTATAAAATAATAATAAATAAAATAAAAAAAATTTCTTCTCTTGCTAGCTTATAAATTCAACTTGATAATTTTCCCCAAATGTACATGACAACCCATAATACTCATTTAATCCATCATACCAACCATCAATCTAAGTCAAATAAGATATTTAATGATACTAGATATTTTTGTATGCAATATAATTTACATAGTCATTAAACTATTCTATTAAATAGTTAATAGTATAGTTTAGTAATTAATACATTAATTAATTCTACTAGTGTACATGTGCAAGGTATGCGTGTGTAGCTAGAAGACACATATCTTATGCATGTATTAATGATAAACAACCATTTCCTCTAGTGCATATTTCATGTACGATCACACCAAGGCATGTAGGGGAATAGATCAAGTAAATGCATCATTTAATAATCTGAACAAATAAAATTACAGTAATTCATCAATAACACATTATCACACTTAAAATATCAAAATGGAATGAAAAGTGGGTTTTGAACATGGTATAAACCAAGAAAGTAAACAATAGTTTCACATCTAATCCCTGATCAATATTCTCTACTAACATCTAAGCATCTTTCCTTCCTAACCTACTTTCATCTTCCTTCCTATTATTTTCTCTATTGGACTAATATGGGGAGTCAACTATAATGACCTAACTCATGATAGAAATCATAAGAAGAAGTTTCATACATCTCGACCAAGATTCCCCAACAGGAAACTAGCGGTCACCATCAAGCATCTAGGGGAGTGTGACTTCACACAACCCTCCCACGACTCCATGTTCCAGAGGATAAACGATGGGAAATACCTCCACCCTAAGAAATAGGATAAACACCCTACATCAAGACATACTATGAGACTACTCTTCTTAGAGTCACGTCATCAAATAACCAATATCGACCACATGCGCATCATGTCAAAGCTACACTTACCACAAATCGTAGAAATATTTTGAATTAAATACTTAGTACAACTTATAAAATATGTTATCTTCTTGATGTCTACAACATCCAAGTTACCTTATCAAAAGTACAATCATTTGGAGATTACATGGCTCATCAACCTGTAGGTTAGTTCACCAATAAGTCATATCCCTCCATATACATCATAATTTCATATAAGGATCCATATATGTATTGACATTGAATTAAGAAATGTATGCTTATTTTTATCATGCCTTTCATTTGTAATGAATTTGCAACATAACTTTGAACTAGTATCCACATACCTAAATTCCACATTTTAATTTTAATGTTTAAACAAATCAAAGAGATATCCTTATCACGAGCATATAACACTAAAAATAATATCATGTAACACATAATTAGGTCCATAAATAAAAATATTAAATATTTGTCCCAATCTAACTCAACACAAAAAAATGTTAAGAATTGAATTACTAAGATGAGTAAACAACAATGATATAACTTCCTAAGGCTAATATATTGGGCATTACAACAACCCAATACCAAATGAAAATACTAGAGGGAATCTTAGCAAATAAAACTTTATTTCTATACCATGAGAGAATAGGTCAAGAAAATTATAATCTTACCAAAAAATTAGATATGCATTGAAACCCAATTGGCATGAGTTCAAATCCTTCCTATGTAGTAAAATAGGCATATTTTAACAACGAGAGAAAAAAAGAAGAAACAATGGACTAATCCCAAAATTCCCTCAATATCGCAATAATCAATCCTCATTCTCTCCCTATGCTTGATAGTAATAATCCAATCTATCAATATAAGAGTAGATGGTGGGGGCATATTAATTAACTTCCCCCATTAAAATTCTCATACATATCCTAATGGGATCTATCCTCATCACTTGTTTCATCTTTTTTGACACTTGCACTTGATTAATTCCAACCAACTGCTCTAATAATTGTCATATCACTCTCATCCTAGCATGAGGGTGCATATACCTTTGTGATTTTGAATTGAATAATAACCCCATTTTCCCTTAATGATCCTTCAAGTAAACAAAAAGATTCATTATCTAAGCCAACCACCCAACTATTGTAGTCTATGAAGACATGAAAGAATGAGAGTTTGAATAACTTCCGAGAGCACTTTTTAATTCTAGATATGATTAAGGCTAGATGAGAGTCTTTTGTAAGTTCTTAATGGGTTAATGACTTTAGAAATAACCTAGATTCTTCGATTACCACCAAATTTTTAATTTCCATGATAAGGGTGATATAGAATCCTTGAAGAAGATTGGATGCCTCTACTTGATTGTTTGTTGCAATTCCTAGCCCCCAAGCATAGTGAGATTCTCAGTTTTAATAAAGTTCAGTGCGGAATCCTCCCACTCCTATGACCCCTAGATTTATCTTTGATGCCCCAAAAAATAAAATAATATGTGAGTTCTTCCTTATTTTCCACTCCTTGAATTCCTACTCCCCTGGGTTGATTTGCCAATGGAAAGTTACAGTATTGCTTCATCCGTTATGCTTCCTCTTTGTTAAGTGTTTGTTTATTTTGGAAGAATAGATTATTTAATCAAAAAAATTCCATCATGACAGTTTTATCTTTGTTAGCCTCAAAGATAGGAGATTCTAAACTATAACATCTAGTTCTATTAAGCACATTTATATTGACTTATTATTTGAGGACACTTGCGAGCAAGTGATCCAGTTATGATACATTATAATTATTCTTTGGTTATGAATTATGTTATGGTGTCATTGTAATTATATGTTAATTTCTAAATGTATATATGTATCGACAAGTATTATTGATGAGTTTCTCTAAGAGTGTAAGATACATGACAGGTTGATGATGTTGATGGCATCAACGAACTTCTTTGGCCTCCAGAGTGAGTCAGGAAGTGGACTTGTATTTTAAAAACTAAAGAACAAAATTTCAACAGAAGTAAAGTTCGGGAGATTATGAGGATTGATTGTTGCGAGATTGAGGGAATTTTGGGATTAGTCCAATGTTTCTTTTTTTTCTCTCGTTGTTAGAAGATGACTATTTTACTATTTGGGAAGGATTTGAACTCATGCCAACTCGGTTTCCATGCATACCCGAGGTTCTAGTAATATTTTGATTTTCTTGGCCTATTCTCTCATGGTATAGCAAGAAAGTTTTATTTGCTAAGATTCCCTCTAGTATTTTCATTTTGAAAAGTAGAGAACAAAATTTCTACAGAAGTAATGTCACGGAAATAAATTCAAGAGAAGTCATACCAAATGGTATAATCCTTAACTTATAGGAATAGTGCTCTTTACTAAGTATAATGGGTGGAATGAATGCAAATGTAGAAATAAGTATCGCTAAAAACAAATGGTATAATCCTTAACTTATAGGAATAGTGCTCTTTACTAAGTATAATGGGTGGAATGAATGCAAATGTAGAAATAAGTATCGCTAAAAACAAATACACAATGAAATTATGAAATAAGCTCACCTCTAGTTTTACGTAAACTAGTAGATAGTGTGATGGATTAGAGAGAATGGTCAAAGGGTGGTAATTTTGTTTACTCCACCCAAGTTTCGCTGTAATAACCATTCTACAGGTATTATTTCTATGTTAGCCTGACAACATATAGTATTTCTATAATTGTATACAATATTCTTATTCAATTAATGAATTATTATGCAATATTCTTATTTCTATAATTATTATTGTATGCAATATGAAGATCATGGAATATTCTGTTAAACATTATTAAATAAGATTGGTATTGCTCGTGATCTGAGCGACACGTCGATAGAATTAATCCTCTATTATTTCAATTAGCGTTCCGTGATTAGTGATCCACCAGTTATGGGAGGTGAAACAATTGCCATCCCAAAAATTTTAATGTGTTCGAGTACCCTAAGACTCGTCGTTGGAAATTAATTTCATTAATACTTGTAATTCGCTCATCAGATCTGAAGAGACTATCAAACTTTAGAAAAATAGATTAACCAGGTTTTGGTTTTTATTATATATATATATATATATATGAGTGTACACTAAATATATAAGTTGTATGTTAATTTATTTATATTATTAAGTTAGATTGTAATTGAAAAGAATTCTTAGTTAGTTTTCAAAAAATAAAAATAAAAGAGAAACTTAAATAAAAATTACTAACAAAGATTGTGAGTTATAAATGATATTAACTTTATGGATGGAGTTTTGATTAAGAAATAGCAACGTCGTTGAATGAAATATTTAATCCTTGAAATCATTATTTGGCAATGAAAAGTAACCTTCTTCTTAGAATATGTGCTCATTGGGTGACCCCTTTGGAACTAGATAGATGTTACTCATCTAGGTAGAAACAATAATTTATATATTCGCCATCACTAGTTAGAGTTGCTTGTGTGAATATTTTAATAGAGTTCTAGATGAATAAATTTAGATAGGCTATTTGAAAATATAAGTGCGCTAGTTAGATATCGTATTAAGATATTAATGTACACGTGTAATACTCTTTCCGACACTAATTATAATCTCAAGAGTAGTGTGATATCTATGTTTTGGTATTTAGCAAATTAAGAGTATAAATTCATTGTGTTAAATTGTGATCATGATCCCTTATATTGTATTTATTAAATTGTGAATCAAATGTTAGTTAGTGTTAAGTTGATGTTCATTAAGAATATTGAAGATGAATACACTTAGAACTTCTACCGTTGATATGATTGCAAATTCACATGTCTTGCTTATGTACTTGTCATACAAATTCATTTAATAATAATGTTTAGTCTTTGATTTCAAAAATAAAATAAAAATTGTTTTTATTACTACTTCATTGTACTTGTAAATTGTGATGTGTATGAAGGGGTCTATCACATATGGTATCATATTACATATGGTATCAAAGAGGGTTCAATCTTACGACAGAGGATCGTTATGCCGTCCAATGTCTTATTTAATGGTTAAACATGTATTGTTAATGAAATTTTTATTTGTTCATGACATGTATCATGGTGAGAGGACGTAGGATGAGTAGATGACGTGGTGTGGGGAGAAGAGGTATGTTTCTTCTGGGAGCATCCACGAAGGAGGGATCGACTCCACTTGGAGATGAACATACTATTGAGCAACATCATGTTATTGTGGGAGATGTGGTAGGTATGATGAGATCCTTCTAGAGGATGTCAGAGGCATTGATCAACCGCCTAAATTGAGATGAGAACAGAGCATCTGTGCCCAATGAGAGTTCACAACACACTCCAACAGGTAGCAGTAGTATACACAGAGAACTCGAAAAAGTGAAATTTATCGAGTTCTGGGGTGCCACAGATGGCTTAGCCTCCAAGGCATGGTTGGAGAACATGGAAATTTTCTTCTTACTTCGTTATTACACATCCAATATGAAATTATGCATGGTGGTCTTTCAATTGAAAGGGAGTGCTCTTATTTGGTGGAAGACACTCTTACCTCAACTAAATAGGGTCGTTGAAGACGTGTCATGGGAATTATTCAAGGAACGATTCTAGGAGAGGTACTTGTCCAAGGAATTCATTGAGCACCAACTTAATGAGTTCAATGCCTTACGATAGGGTAGTTGTACGATACCAGTGTATAAGGCCAAGTTCATGGAGCTACTTAGATATGCTCCACATATGAACAAAGATAAGTTAAAGGTCAACAAGATTTTGTTCAGCCTTAACTTCAACATTCGTATGAGGTGAATATATTGATTCCTTAGATGTTGCATGATGTAGTTTTGAAGGCTCTCATTCTTGAAGAAGAGCTGAACATTGGGACTCAGGGAAAAACTCCTTCTAGAAAAAATTAGCATGCGACATAGGAAGCGCAAAAACATCAAACACTAGCTAGACAAACCTCTAGGCATCATGATACGCCCAAAGGACCTGTATTATCGACACCGCGCCAACATAATCCTCATTACAGGACTCCTTACAAAGCACCATAGCAACAACAATGTCATCTGTAGAAGCAAGAGTTTAAATCTGGTCAGTAGAACAAACCAGTACAACCAACTCTTAGGCCAACAACTTCTACTTTTGGGACTAGGAGCACCAAAACAAAGAATGGATGCTAGAGATGTGGAGAGCCACATTACCTGAAAGATTGTCCTATTAAGAAGGAAAGATTTTTCGGATCATCAATACCTATGACAGTTGGAGATTTTGGAAAGGACCACAATATACGTGAAATGGTAAATAACTACCAGGCCAAGCATCAATATACCATTCTTGAGACATCAGGTATGATCGTCGATCAACATTTTCGTATTTTAATAGTTCCAGGATCTATTGAAATTTCTATATTTAGTTTTTCTTTTAAAAGAATTAAGGAAAATGTAGTCGAACATGTTGAGTTTAGACATGTGAAAATGGCATCAGGTGCCAAGGAAAGGGTTGGATCAAAAGTGAAGTATTGTAACATTAACTTAGTTGACTTCGCAACAAGTGTAAAACTGTTTGTTAAAATCTTGGGATCTTATTATATAGTGATAAGGATGGATTGGTTACAATTTCACAATGTGATACTTAACTACAAGATGAAATGGTTAAGTTCGACAAATGATTTGGGATAGAGTAGACTAATTGTAGGAAGAAACCAGGAAATGTCGTTGATATTTATTTATTCCTTACAATTACAAAAATGTATGCGCAAAGGGTGTACATTATACACCATATTAGATCTTAAAAAGGGGGACATGGAAGGACTATAAAATATTCATGCAGTATCAGAGTTTGTTGATGTATTTCCTGAGGAATTATTAGGTTTTCTACCAAAAATAAAATTGTGGCTTACCATATATCTAAAACCTAGAACAAAATCTATTGCAAGAACCTCATACTGGGTGTCAACACTAGAATTGCAAGAGTTAAAAATGAAATTGAAGTATTTGTTGGACTTAGGAATTATTTGTCCAAGCGTATATCCATGGGGTGCGCCAATGATTTGTTTTTGAAAAAATGATGGATTGTGGAGGCTTTTCATTGACTATGTAATTTCCCCCACCTCTTAGAGAGGTGATGAGGAGAATTAGTGGCCTGGGCACCCCCACTAGGTCATAGTCTCACACTGAGGGGGGGGACAGTCAAGAAGTTAAAAGTTTTATTTTTAAGTTGACTTAAGAAAGGAAAAGGATAAAGGAGTAAAAGATAACTCAACAGAAGAATAGAAGATTAACCCTGGGAGTTAACCTAACTCAACAGAGAATTAGAAGGAAAAGTATAAGTAAGAGGTTGGGGCGCACCTATTACTCATTGTAGTTTTGGATTAGCATTTGCTATTGCTCTTGAGCATTCAGTTTGGGGGTTTTGCTGTACAAACCCTTGTGAGCAACTCAGTGGTGAAATATCCACTCACCTTGTTCCTCAGCTTGGTCTCGGGGATGAAAGAATCCTCCACACCATTATAGTCTCAGTCAATCTCCATCTAGCACTTCAGAAGGTATCATACCGTATTGTTCTTGTGTTTCCAGCAAGGGTGTACCATCATCTAGAGGGAGGTTCGATCCAGCTTATCCTGAGGGCCTGGGGCCATTCCGACAATTGGGTTTTGTTTGCAGGGGAAGGACCATCAGTTTGAGGTCTTTTCTAGAGGGTTATCATTATTCTACATTTGTCTGCAAATTGGGACGTCTTGGAGCCATAGGGGATGTCTCGTGATTCAGTAAAACTTAGATCTAGGGAGATCTGAGCCCGAAAATTCTCCCACGGGATTCTCATAGCCTGATCTATATTCTTGGAGAGTTTCAGATCATTTGGAGGCCTCCTTCATCAGGGACAAACAAACTAGGGTTTCATCCATCCAGTGGGGTGCACCATTCAGTGCAGAATTCAGATCTATGGGGTTTGAGAGTGGATTTGGGAATTTGGACATCTGGGTTGTCCTTACAGTTGCTCAATCTATCATTTGGCATATTTCTCGGGATGATTGGACACTTTTGGTAGTAGGGAAGAATTATTGAGGGCTTCAGCATTCTAGCAGGACGTGCCACTTTCCATCTTGGAGGTTGAGCATTAGTACGACTCAGATATGCTTGATTTAGTCTTCATTGTATATCCAGCCTTTGGAGGCTTATTTTGTATTGTCGGGAGCATTTTGTAGCAGATCATATCTATTGCTTGTATGACCATCGGAGGTTTATTCCAGATCGGCCCTCTATTGTATTGATCTTACATTGCTCATAATAAAAAGGTCATATCTTTGCTTGTGCTTCTACATCTTGAATATATTGTGATCTCCATCTGTTGATGAATCTTGTATGCACTTAATAACTCAATAAATTAGTAGTAGTTAGTGATTCCAAGAAATAATTTGGCTTGGGATCATTACAGTGGTATCAGAGCCTCGATCCTCCAATCCTGTGGAGATATCGGTGCATGCAGAAGTAGAGGGGAAATGTTATGGGCCAGAGGAAGAAAAACAGTAGTGAGATAGAGGCAGAAATGGAAGGGTCAGAAGACGACCATGAGCCTCAGGGCTTGGCTCTCTTAGTAGCTGAATTTGGTAAGTTCCAGCAAAACATAAACTGCATAGAAAGCACATTGGTCCAGTAGTTGGATGAGTATCAGGAAACCAACAGAAGGGGACAGGCTGAAATCTCTGAAACCTTGAAGAAAGTTGATGAGAATCTACAGAAAATGAACGAGAACCAAA
>JZKD02S1604322.1:88403-105537 GCA_000966675.3 Picea glauca | reverse complement strand
TATAAAAAATTTATTGCCATTAAAAACAAATTATACATCTAAGTACAGGGATTATACAACATTTATTGTCACTAAAAACAAATTATACATCTAAGTTCAACTATTGCATTCCAAATTGCAATCTTAGATTAATTACATTGCTCTAAATTTATCATTCAAAATTACAATTTAAACAACTAAAACCAACGCTCAGCGATTCTTTGTCAATTAGATTTCTACATATACAAAATCATTTGATAATTTGAGTGCCCAACAAATATAAATATTCATTTGATCATTTGAATGCCCAACAAATATACATATAACTGTTGTACATTATTGTCTATCTTATAATTTGTAATAGAATATTTGTGAAATATAGATACAATGGAATATTTTTAAAACATATATATTTAAAAATAAAATTATTAAATTTAAAAATAAAATAGGAAGACAATTTAAAAATTACATGTTTATATGTTCAAATTATACACACAAACAATAAATTTATAAACAATATGGATTTACTTAAAAATGTGAATTTGATATAGACATTAATAAATCATTTATAAACAATACAGATTTAGTAAATTTGATATAGACATTTTACAATCAAATATTAAGTTTTTTAAATTTGATATAGACATTTTACAATCAAATATTAAGTTTTTAAATTTGATATAGACATTTAACAATCAAATATTAAGAATAGAGTAAGCATTTAAGTGATTATTCTGTGACCGAGCAGACGTCCAAGAGCCGAATCGACTGTCTTTCACTCTTCTGTTAAAGATTTAGATCCAAATGCCATGCTTTTCTGTGTATAGATAATCTCTTATTAAAATTGTTTGTGACTTGGCCGTCGGGGGCCAACCCTATAGCCAAGACATGGTCATGCCCACAGATTAGCCAAAATTCAAATTGTCAAATTTTTTATTTCAAACATTTTTTTATTTTATAAAAATTTCAAATATTTAAAAATTCAATTTATAAATACATTTTTACATATGTAATATTAGAGTATCATAAGTTATAAATATTATTTTACAAATTGTTGATTCTAGAATTCCTTGTTGTACATTATTGTCTATCTTATAATTTGTAATGGAATATTTGTGAAATATACATACAATGGAATATTTTTAAAACATATATATTTAAATTTTTTWAAATAAATTTAAAAATAAAATAGTAAGACAATTTGAAAATTACATGTTTATATGTTAAAATTATACACACAAWCAATAAATTTATAAACAATATGGATTTAGTGAATTTGATATAGACATTTAACAATCAAATATTAAGTTTYTAAATTTGATATAGACATTTAACAATCAAATATTAAGGATAAAGTAATCATTTAAGTGATTAGTTTGTGCCTAAGCAGTCAKCYAGGAGCCKAATCGACTATCTTTCACTCTGGTGTTAAAGATTTAGATTCAAACGCCCTACTTTTCTATGCATAGATAATCTTTTATTAAAATTGGATGTCACTTGACTRTCGGGGGGGGGCAGCCCTGTGGCCAAGTTGTGGGCATGCCCAYGACTTGACCACATGGTTGGCCCCCCGCGGCCAAGTCATAGTCATTTCAAACGTTTTGTATTCTATTAAATATTCAAATCYTTAGGAATTCAATTTATAAATCCATTTTTACATATGTAATATTAGAGTATCATAAGTTATAAATATTAGTTTACAGATTTTTTATTCCSRAATTCCTTACTATAGTAACCACTTTATCTTAMCTCACTTATTTCTCCACTTTGATTAATGCCTATTTMAATTTCTTCATATTGTAATGAGTCTTGGTCACATCTCTGTGTAATACATGAGTGACCTACTTGKGTAGATTTGGTTTGTCCTTGAAATTCATTTGATCAACATTTAATGTAATATGGTTGGCTTTGTAGTCAACAACTGACTAAGTTTCACTTTTTTCAGTCTCTAGAACAACCAAATTCAACACTCACTTTTGATATGGCTCCTCTTCAAAACCATAGACTCTTATCATAGTAAACTGCTAAAAAAGGAACCAATATTCCACTATGGTGTTGTTTTGCAATTGTAGTGACCCTTTGAATAAAGGAATAATTATAACGAATACTTCATTGTAGATAATAAAGTCTAATATAAACATAAAAGATTTTACATACTGCAAGAAACCTTCACTAGTGACATGTTCTCTTACCATAGGAAACCACTCAATTGTTGGGAGAGAAACATGTTGGATGGTCATTCACCATCCTAGTATTAAATTAACCTATATGTGAGTATTTTTGATTGATTAACATATGGATCAACTGAGGCGGGTACCTGAATGACCTAGTACCCCTAAAATCTAAAAACTGTTGGTGCATTTTATTTTCCAAGAACTTACATAAGTCAACGTTATGAAGGATTGATTCTTGGGGTGTGACAAGGATACTAGGAAACCCAAAAACAATGGTATCCATTATAAAACTATTATAAATATAAACAAACTTTGAAACATAGGAAGTATATTCACTGAAGTCATTCCCTCAACCTCGAAAACACATACACCGAAATATGTAACAGTCACTTTGCATTGATAGAAAAATTGATAAAATACAAACCAATATTTCATGTCAAAGCCTCATTTACAAAGTTAAAAGAAATAACAATTTTAAATACATTTCACAGTTTGCATTTTACAGTTTACAATTTGTTTTCAATTTTAATATATGTGCATGTGTATAATATATGTACATATGTTTTAATATCTATGCATATGTTATGATTAGGATAATATCTGTTTTCAATTTTAATATGAGTGCATATGTTATAACATTGTAATATGCTATAACATATTACAATGTAATATGCTATAGTAATATATGTTATGACATATTACATTGTAATATGTTATGCCATATTACATTGTAATATGTTATGGAAAATATGCATTAATATAGCATTGAACAAATAGAAAACAAACAATGAAACATAGGTAGTATATTCATTGTAGTCATTCCCTCAACCTCCAGAATAGATACACCGAAATATGTAATGGTCACTTTGCATTGATAGAGAAACTGATAAAAGATATCAATATTTCATGTCAAAACCTCATTTACAAAGTTAGAAGAAAGAACAGTTTTAAAATATACAAAATATCACGTATAATGAATAGAAATAAACCTTGAAAGACGGGGAAAATGTCCACATCACCATAGGTGACATTAGCATGCCATGCCATCTTTGGGATTACAGCCTCTGGGAATGTCTAGCATCACTATTGGCAAAAGTGCTCAAGGCCGAAGTAGCGAATTCACGTAGATCATCGATTGAAGATCCCTTTGGGAATTTTCTCAACCGTTGGATCAAGTTGTGGGAGGAGGGCATAAGTACTCCAAAAGTTATAACTACTAAGGATTTGAACATATGGAGAGTTGTAATATATCAGAGTCCTAGAGTACCGAAGTCCGAACAACCATAGATCAAGATCTAGTAGGATCCTTCCTGGACATTCAATCAAGAAGTGGGAGGACAAAGTAAGCGAGAGTGTTAACCGGCAACCACCGGTCACCTACAATTTATTACCACTTTGGCAAGTATAACTCTAGGGGAGTTGAACAACTTGGGAGTTGTGATATCTCGGAGTCCCAAAGTGAATAGGGATCATCCATCTCGTTAAGTCATAGTCATTTGATTAAGCTAGTGGAAGGATAACATAAGGGGAGATGTTAATCGACGATAAGAGATCATCATCACTTTATTAACACTTTGATTGGTTTCACTTCGATGAAGTTGAACAACTCAAGAGTTGTGTTATCCCGGATTCTTAGAGCACCAAAGTCCAAAAATAAATATGGACCTTCCATATCAGCACTGGGTTAAGTCATGATCGTTGATTTCATTGAAGTCACTAGAGAAGCCAGGATCATCTATCCCTTGGGAGATTAAATATCAACCGTTTGATCGAATAATGGAGATGATATAAGTACTTCGGTGAAATTTTACTCCAAGAAAGTTGGAGTATAAAAAAGGGAGAATGGTCGAAGGCTGAAGTTTGTAGGACTTGGTTCCAAGCATCAGTCTCATGATAAGGTAAAGGGGTTAATTAGAGGTGTGAAGGGCCTAGAAGTAAACAATCCCTCAGACAATTTCGAATGATGTCATGTGTAGAATAATAAAGAGAAAAGAGCTAAAGGAACATGGCTTAGACTGGATAAGCCCGTGGTTTCAAGTCATGGTCACAAGAAAAGTGGATTGAAGGAAGCGCCTATGTAGAATTGAAATTATGTACCAGTTTGAAGGGGCTATGGAATATTTTGATAAGATTGGCACACAACCATTCCATTTCCTCTACAAGATCATGTTTGGACAAAAAGGGTGAAAGTGAATTTTTCAAGAAGCCCTAACTTTCAGCTCAAAGATCGGATTAGCGCATGGGAATAATCATCGGAAATATTACTCAAAGAAGAATGACATTGAATTATTATAACTTGGAGAATGATGATATATTTATTCATGATTAATAAGAAAAAGTACATGTAGCATTAATTGGCATATTTCTATAATATGTATAATTCTAACAAAACTAGTTTCTTGCAGATTTGGTAGGATTAGATATTTAATTGGATCAATCCCAGTCTAGGATTGGATATCATATTCATACACGCATGACAGGGCTTGTAGAAGCTTTTTGAGGCAACAAAGAACTATAGGGAAAGTAGCGAAAAGTGGATAAAAACTCAAGAATGGTGGAACAAAAGTATTAGTCAACAACTATAAGATCTAAATGAATTTCAAATACAAAAGAAAGAATCCTCACATAAGACATGAATCCAGTAGGTGATTCATGTGAGTAATGGGTGTAGAAAGGAAAAATAATACTTCCTAGCCTTGACGGAAGAGAGGTGTAGAAAGTTGCAAAGATTAAGTGTGAAAGAAGTAGTCTAATGGAAAACTAAGAGTAATAGTATTTGATTCAAGAATGTTATGGTAGTAGAGCGATGGAATGTTTGAGATACTTCATTCCAGGGTGATAGAATGTTTCATAAAGGTAAATTTGGATATGAATACCCAAAAGGAGTTGTTGCAAATTGATCACATTGGTTGGATTACAGAATGACCAATTGAAACTTGGCTGGAAAGTATTTAGACCAGAGAAAAATAGTGAAAATGAGGAGACTGGGAGAACACAAGGCAACAAGGATCTGAAGGAATTCAAGGACAACCAACTACAACATAAATAAATAAATAAATTGGAAAAAAAATCTACTAGAGTGCATGAGACATACAATGAAGTTAAAATGAATATGAATTAGTAGGCATGTTGAAAGTGAATGCTTGGTGCATATGGATATGTAATTGTGCATATGCACATTCTTGGATATGCATATAACATGCTTGTGAACTTAGAATAGTATGTTATTATGAAATAATGATATTATGGAAATTGAGTATGAGTAATGATGGATTATGTAGTCAGGAAAAATGATATAGCATGGTTAAAGATGTGGATGTTGTTGTTTCTTATGATTTCCATCTATGTGAAGACCCATGAGGGTGGTAAGGGGTGGTAGGAATGGTGACCAAAATGATGAGAAGTCTGTGAGCTTCTACAAATACCAGTTTATGAGGTATCATCAAGTACATTGATAACAACCATCCAAGTATGCATTTGTTTCTTCTGTGTTGAAGGGAATTGAGGTAATATATTCCCTCAATTAACTTTTCAATATTTAAATCAACATGTAATGGCCAAAGACCTAGAGTATGTAATTTTTATTGATGATATAATGCATTTAGATAGTTTTTCATTTGTATAGTGTGTTATGATTGGTTATGAGATCATAACCGAGTTAATTCAAAAGACATATTCCTTCTATAAAAATGAATATCCATAGAGCTACTCATTTGTGAGACCATAATACGGCTGGATATGGAAGGGCTATAACGCTATGCGAATTCTCAATAGTATCTACTATATATTTAATGTTTGGAATACAACCTCTTTGCTGACACTAAAAAGAACTTAAGAATTATATTCTTGGTGTTGTATTTGGGTTGAAAATGAAGTTATCAAAATAGTCAAGAAAGCAGTAGGAAGTGTGTGGATTATGTGTTGAGGCATTGGCCAGACCTTCCAATGTATCAAGGTGGAATGAATGACATAGTTATGTGTTATTATGTAGTCAATGCATGGATGCATTATGTAGATGTGGCCATGGGTATTGGCACATCAATTGTTATTTTATTTAGTAATTAATTGTTGCATTATTAAAAACATGTGGTGCTGAAAATACATAATTATTGATAGTTGCATTATATTTAATATGAATACTATTTGAAGGTTATTGGATTGTTGTTTGTTACAATTACGAGATCACTTTTTGGAACTATTAAAATGTTACAAGTTGTATTATAGGAATTATTGAATGCATTTTGGTGAATGCATGTATATATTATATAAAATAGAAATGATTATGATAACAGTTGAAATGATGTGAGTATTGTAAACTCATGAAATTGAAAACACTTTAGGAGCTGTTAGATAATGCAACAAGAAAGTTGCAGGTGAGATTAGTTATATAATGCTAAATTATGGAAAAGATTTGTCAGGGGAACAAAGTGAAAGAAATATTGGTGGATAGATGAAAGAAAATACTGGTTGGTAATACATATGTAAAGAATGATGGGTTCATTCCAGTTAATAGTTGGATTAATGGAAGTGATTAAATTGTTGTTGTAAACAATTATGAGATCACTTTGTGAATTTTTGTAATTGTTGCCATGAAAATATGTATATATCTTGTACATGAGATATTGATAGTTTGTTTGGTTGAGTGTAAATTGAGGAAATTGCGGGCAGGGATGATTTTAGGGGCTAAATTTCGTTCATGGGATAATTTTCCATGGTTTTTCCAAAAAAGAGATTCACTACTTTAAAATTGATTTGCCCAAATTCTAAAGGATAAAATTATTTTTCCTTAAAAATCGCCAAAATTTTATACAAACTATATAAAATCCTTAGAAATTTGAATATTTTTACAAAATATCACCAAACATTTATAGTTGGAATATGAAGGATTACTAAGATTCGCCAAGGATTCTATGTTTTAAAATAAATTTCCATCCTTAAAATCATCCATGATTACATGTAGAACGGTCCTAGATATGGCAGGGATGTAAGCCCATAATTAAGAGTGATATCTACAACTGCAAACGTCAAACACTATGAGTAGAAAAATTCATGCCTCGGAATTTTATTTTCCTATATAAAATAGATTTGAGAAATTAATAGTTACAAATTGTTACATGATTATGCTAACAATTGGTTTGGTTGATTGATGGTTGATAAAATTACAAGAATAATGGTATTGGGTATGACATTCTTATAAGCCATAATAAATATTGATGTCTGGAGCTGCAAGAGCCAAATGAGTTATGAGTTGGAATCTCATGCTTGGAAACTTTGTTTTCCTGTATAAAAAATATTTGACATTTATGATTGAAATTGTTATAAAAATATCTCATGATGACTTTATTTTTATAATAGAGATGAGATGTTGGCTATTGAATTTTGAATCTATCGAAAAAGAACACCAAAAGAAAATCGAGCTCAATGTTGAAGGCATGGAATGAAGAAAGTCCAGTGGACTTGTTGCAGTTGGAGTTCTGGAAGCCGCACCTTTCAACCTTCCTGGATAAGTGCATTGGAGTCCTAAAGAGAACTGGAATAGCTCGAGGGACTGTAGAGCAGAGAAAGGGGTTCATTTATTTGGGTTGCACAAGATGAGAGGGGAGGAGAGTTTACTAGTTGGAACTGCTACCAGAAATATAAATTTTGAAGATCATTATACATGTTTTGGGTGAGAATGTCTATGAATACATGTTTAATTTTCGGCCAGAGTGCCTATGTATATAAGAGTTGGCTTGATTTCTTGTGTGTATTAAGGCCAAAGAGCCTAGATTTGTAATTTTAATAACATTGGAATGGTGTTGTGCACTAAGGATAGTGCCAAAATAAGGGAACGAGGATGTAACACCCTAGTTTTAACCCTTATGAACTAAAATGTATTATGTAATTGTGACTTAGGATGGTGAGTTGGTAAAGTTGAAAAGGGGCCAGAGTGCCTAGGAAATGTAATACTTCATATATATTAATAAAATACATTGTTGTTTGGAAGACGAATAAGGACAAAAGGAATAGGGGGCTATGATTCCACGAGAGAGGGGGCTTAAGGGGATAAGTCTTTTTATTATATTTTGCTTACCCATAAGTGATTTTATGGAGAAAAGGGGTTACATGAGCTTCTTGGGAGCAAGGCAAGGTGGTTCTTGTTTTCATGTAATTATATAAACCCTGCCCATGGGTTGTTTGTGGGTTTCTCTTGCTTAATCATTTCATTTTAGAATTCCTCATTTCACTCTTGCGGAATTCATGTGCTCTTAGGGGGAGCATGAAAATGAATGGATGGAGGAGGAGATCCATTTATAGATGTTTGTAATAGATTATTGATCATTCAAGGTGGGAATGAATGCATATGAGCATGATATTGATGTAAGTTCGCAAAGAACTGTCCACAACTAAGAATACTTGGAGTTTTCTGCAGGGAGATTTACTAACTAGTAGCATTGGAGCCTTGGAGACAAATGGAACAACCTAAGGGACTGTATGGAAAAGAAAGGAGTTCATTTATTGGGTTGTGCAGGTTGAGGGGGAAAGAGAGATGGAAATTAATATTTGTTGTGTGGTTGGGAAACCTGAGGGCTAGTTAGCCAACTCTTGTCTTTGAGATTTGGCCTAGGACCCATCCTCGTGGATTCATAGACATGGCTTGGGTGTGACCTATTGTGGAGAGTAAATGAACAACAATGTCTATGGTTGGGAGGAACGTCCTTGGTTTGCATCTAGTTGGTGAATGTTTTCTTGAACAAATAAGTGCTCTCTTTGTTTTTTGTATAATGTATATCTCGTTGTGTATTTAGTTGTCTCTGAGATATGTATTTATAATGTTCTTGTCTGTTGGTTATTTACTATGCATGACACGTTGTTTATTTATTTTATGTTGTACCATGGATCTTGATTAATGCATTTGGGTCTTTCATTCTTACTTTTCAAATTAATTATTATTATATTTCGAGATTAGTTCAGAAGTGATTTTTTGGAGTAGCATGGCCATCTTGTGGGTGGTTGGGTATGTTACAGATTAGCTTGGACATCATGAGGTTGGCTTAGTAAATTACACCCCCATGAGAAAATTCATTTACCAGACCATAAATTACTTGTGATATACGAGAGTACGAAGGTTATCTAACAGAGTGCCTGATGGTTTGATGGCTTGGTGGTGGACCTGACCAAAATCGATTGGGGAATCTAGATAAAATCTTGTTTCAAGTGGCCCAGAGGTTGGTGCTTAGTGGGATGGTGGACCAAACCAGAGATGACTAACAAGGAAATAGATAGAATCTTATGTGAGGTGGCCTAGTGGTTGGTGCCTCAGTGAGTCAGTGGGTCAGTGGACCGAACCAGAGTTGACTGGTAGGGAGCGAGATAGAAGATTGTCCAGGGTGGCACAAAGGTAGATGGACAATGACCCTATGGACAAAACCATATTTGGTAGGAGTTGTATGCATGGCTTGTCTGGTGACCAGTGGGTCGATGGAATGGATCATAACCATTTGGGAGTTCCACAAGAGAAGGGGTAAAATGGTGGTTGGTGACTGAAGCCACATCAGTTCCATATCAACACAATGTTGTCTCACACACATGGAGTTGGTACAATAGCAGCCACTTCGGAGAGGAATACTTCAGTAGAAGGGAGAAAATTCCCCAAAAAATTTAGAGGGGCATAACTCTTTTTGCTCCAAGCGCAGAATTATGAAAACAATTAGTCTTTAGAAAGCTCTTAGAGAGAGGAATATTTGTATGACCCTATAATTTTGTTATGAGCAGGATATATTATATTATACTTGGAAGAAGATGAATGGTGGCCTTAAAAAACAAAAAAAAAAAAAAAAAAAAAAATTCCAGTCATTTTTCCAGATATGTGTATATATGTTTCTTTTTTTTTGTAACTGAAGTTATGTTTCCTAGACACTTTCTTGCAAAATTAGAGGGGTATAATTTATAAACATATTATTTCAAACCAATATTACATATTTGAGACATGGAGGAAGGAGAGGGAGCCTTATGTCATGATATAGAAGCCAAAGGCCAAGCTATTCATGTTGGTAATGCAGAGACATAATATAATGGACACAAGAGTAGATTGGAGATAACAACATTGAGAGAGACTGTAAGAATCTTGAGAATGGAAGTGCATATTCAAAAAGTAAACAATGAGAAGATTATGAAATAAAGTAATCAAATAAATGCTCAAATGATGTAAATTATAGATCAGATGCATAGGAAATAAAAGAATAGATGAGGATCAAGACACCAAGAATAAGGAAAAAATCATGAAAGCAGAGATATATATAGAAGAACTAATCACTCAAGGAGTTCTAGTAGGATTCATAGGAATTTCTCACCTCCTCACTTAGCTTGGAATTTTTATTCATCTGAAGATTCAAGTAGAATCCCAAATGTGTCCTATGTTAGACATCATTGAAAAAGACCCGAGTTTGATGGTTTGGAAGGAGATATGAGAAATCTTAAACCACCATCCTTTGATGGTGAAAGAGAAAGGGAAGATGATGTTGAAGCTTGGTTTCTCGGAATCAGGAAGTACTTTTAGTTGCATAACTACTCATCTAATATAGAAGCCAAAATTTCCACATACCATTTGCATGGAAAAGATGTTAGGTGGTGGGATTAGTTGAAGAAAGTTGAGAACATTAATGAGAGTAGGATCACTTAGAATCATTCAAGAGATATTTTCAAAAGGAGTATCTTCCATAGAAATACTATGGCAAGAAGATGTAATATTTCTTTGAACTCAAGTTGGGGAGCATGACCATGGGAGAATATGAAAATAAGTTATTGGGATTGCTTAAGTATGTGGGGTTTATCAAGGATGAGAAGGAAAAGATTCGATTTTTTTTAGTGGACTACCATATTTTTATAAATATAAGATCCAATATTGTAATGACACTAATTTTTAACCAATTTTTTTTTAATTCCCTGATAAACATGATCCATGTTGTTATCATTTAATGTCCCTCTTACTTGAAGGATTTATTAGGTAACTTACTGTTGGTTCTGGGTCCAAATCTTCATTTCTATCTCGACCTCGAACATCTGAATGACCACAAGCATCTGGATCTGTATCTTATGGATCTGGATCACGAAGGTAAGACTCTGAAGCTCACTTTGGATCCCTTTCACTAAATGCAGAATCTTACTCTCGGGCACGAACATAAGCTCTTACTTGAAAGTCACTAAAAAGTATCTTTACATCTATTTTGTTTAATATTATTGTATAATAATCATGGTGATACCATGAAAGGATAAGGATACTTGATATTCCAAATCACATAATTATTATGATATGGATTCAAATGCCATCATTGACAAGATGTTCTCCTATCAGCATGTATTGCATCTTCTTCTCATTACATCTCCTCGTTATGGTTTTATTCATTGATGTCCTCACAAGCTAACACATATATATATGCTACCTGTAGAAAATATCCGCCTCTACATGTGATTGGATAACTTTAACTTTACCTTGAGAAAAGGTAAAATTTTCACTTTCATCAAGTTATATACATATAATTCAATTTGGTTTGACCACATATATTGCGTTAATATAGTATTAACATGGTTAAAGAATTCAACTCATAATTAATATATCATTTCCAAAGTAGGTGTTAACCTATACCTAAAGGGAAGAAAATATATACTATACCAATGAGATTCCATAGAAAATTATTTCCACAAGAAGCTTTTCTTAACAAGCTTGTGATTGTTTTGATATCAGAGCTAGGGTTAAAATTGGACGCACGACTCACACAATTGTATTCATTCTCCCATCACATCATTACAAAAGAGGCTTGACTCAAACGTGTACTTTCTATGTGTCTAACTATGTGTGAACTCAAGTTATTTTATAACTCGTGGCCTTGGTTATCCATATTGGTGATGTCTGAATAAGACACGACTTGGTGCTAGTTACTAGATCAAACAATCCTACTCACACCAGTACTACCATCTCTTAATGAAGGTGTGTTAGAAAATCATCATTATGGTTCAGTGTGTAATATACCCCATCATTTTGTACTAAAAATCCTGTTACAAGGAAAAGTTTTCCTTTTCCCTTTGTTTCTTTACAAATAAATTTATGGAGTAGTAATCTAGGATTTTTCTTAGATGAAAAGAAATGATTTACAACAATATAAAATTCCCATTATTACCTATTTTTCACAAATATATATATATATTGAAAATTAAAATATCTTCTTAATAAGTATTTCACTTACAAAACTCTTAGCCTCTCAATTCTTCAACCACTAAGCACCTGTTAGTAGTTTGCTTACTTATACTTGTTTAGAATTTGGAAAAAGGGTTGAGACTAGGTCTATGAATTATTTACCACTTAATGTCTCAAAATATACTTACAATTGGCTTAGGTTTAAGCTCTCAACGTAATAGGAAGTGTAGGCCAAACAACCCCTTGCACATAATCTATTTATTCAACCCTTGAATAATTCCGAAGGTTTAATTATTCAGCCGATTATCAAAGGTTTAATGCTAAAGTATATTATCCTTGACTCCAAAAGAAAATCGTATGGTGGTCATTGTCTTAAAGTTGGAGCATTGAATTTTATGATGTAGTAGGGAGGTAGACTTCCACCTTCTCATTATATTCTTGTACTCACAGTGTACTATCGAAAGGAAAAGAACCAATCCTACGTTTCTACCCATGCACCGTCACATGGATTGCAACCTTAGAGGAGTTTCATACTGAAGAGTGCTCTGTAATCTTATTGGGTTAAGGGCTCGAGAACTATCTAGTTTTTTGTGTGTATTGGGTAGGGGTCTTCCAAGAAAAATTGATTACCTTGGCAGCCTGAATTTCATTCTGTTTTTGCTGGATATAAAGTTTGTTGTTTTCCAACGTAGAGTTTATACCAGTCAGTAAAATCATGTATACAAAGTTTTTGGTTTCCCTTGCATTCTTTGTTCATCAGGGTTCGTAGATCGTGGAGCATCGATCTATCTTCCAAGGATGCACTTTGGCCAAAACTATACAGTAAGTTGGCATGTAACTCATTATTGATTTTAATTTAGATTTTCCTCTCGTAATGCTCAGTTAGACTTCCTTATTTCCTATTTGTAAGTTCAAGATTTTTTTATCTTGATAAAGGATTTTACTAGATGGGAGAAGGCCTCATATGGTGTAATATTCTCTCCATAAATTTACTTTGATGTATTTAGCTTGAAGGATTGTGAATTCAATGTGGGAATTCTAAGACTTCGCACAGTTAAAGATTGAGGTACTTAGATGTAGTCTATGTGTATTACTACATGACAAGGGTGTAGATAACAATGGAAAATAATTCTTATGGTTCTGCAAAGTTAACCTTTTTTATCACAAAGGATCAAGAGTTTAGATAATTTTCTTCTGGGATGCTGAATAAACCATGCTACAGTTAGAGTATTTATTATGTTTTTTAATCCTACAAGATCTTATGTAAATCTTATGAAGGGTATGTACATTCTCTCAAAACATTTATTAAAGAATGCAACTATAATATATATATATATATAATCCGAGATATAATATATAGTTGGTACAACCATTTGTTTTAGGGTTTTTGTGAAGTAATAGAGTTGTATATTTATAACAATTCCATATTTTGCTTACAAAAATGCTCATGTTGATCTATGAAAAAATTCTCCCCTTAGTATCAGAGAGGAAAATTTTATTTTTTGTGATTCTATTATTATAATAGGAAATGTATCTCAGATTCATTGCTATCACATTTTACACAAATTCTTGAAGTTACAAGGTTGACATATTTCTTTCCCAAACTTCTCTAGGTCGATTGACATCAGTTCAAACGATTAAAGATGGCTAGATAAGTGGAGAATACTAACTATTTACCATTTCTTTTGTTAATTACCTGAATACATATGAAGATATATCTCAATGATGATCACGTTTCCTTTTACTATTTCGAGGAAACCCATCAAACTGTCTAGGAAAAACAAAATTCTATAGTTCTTGTATCGTTAGCTTTGTACAGTTTTGGATTCGACCTGAAAGGGGAAACACATGTATATTTTTTTTTAATTAAATTTTATTATTCAAGCATTCTTTATTTTTTCTTTATTATATTCATATGGTAACCCATCCTCCTTGCAAGCGCGTATATTGGTTACAGAAGCGAAAAATAGGTTCTTTATAAACACAAAAGGGTAAGTTAGCTATTTTTACCTTCAACTAAATTTCTTTACAAATTTAATAATCTTAGTTACATCGACTATAGGTTAAATTTCATTAATATTCCCTCAAGGTCGATACAGTTCGAGAGGTATTTGAGTTTCGATGCAACGTATTCCCATTTGAAATAATTTCAGTGTTTTATTTGTTTCCATAATTCAGAAGATATATCTATGATTATCCGGTATAGGAAAGGTTGAATATATATATATATATATATATATATATATCTTTCTATTTAAGGGTACTGAAAGGTATTAAAAGAATGTAGAGTTTGTCTCCTATTTCTATAGTTGATTTTGACATAAGTCCATTAACTTCTTTACTAGGATTGTTATTGGTAACTAACCTCTTGTACTTGTATAAGTATATATGTATTTTCCATTTGACATTTCTCATTTATGGACTGAGTAAGAAACTTTTAGGTTTTATATGTGATATAGATAAATTAAATTAATTAACCTTCTGCAAGTCCTATATTCAACTATATTCACAGTATATTTATATTTATTTGAGAGACGGATGCTCATGTCTTTCAAATATTATCGAAGAAACTTCCATATGTTATTATATTTGTATATTAAAAAGATCTACAGTACCATAGCATGATATATTACCAATTATAACAAGTTATAATGCTACCTTTTATCTTTCATAGTCCTACTTATGGAAAATCCATCTCTACAATTTAATAAACAAGAAATATGTATGCACAAAAAATTCACATCTAAACCCAACAACTAGAGACAAATGGAACAACCATGTTCCACCCAATTGTAGATATAGAACATCCAATTTTATTTTTCTTGATCACCCCCTAGCCTGACCATGACTCCATAAGGGAGAATTGTGTTCCACTCCTTAGTTAATGTTTCTCTGTACAGTCAAGAAAATAATTTTCCTAACACAATGACTGCTCACACAACAAATATTTCTTCTCACAAAATACAAAGCAATTTCCTCCCTCCCACATATGTTGTATATGTCCTTATTGTGCCTAAGACTTTTTCATTGAACTCATACCCTCCTTGGAAATTCATAGCTTTAAAAATCCTTGATTTCCATGGGTTTCCAGTGACATAACTCCACTTCAGACACTTTTTAAAGTCATAACTGAGTTAACTCAAGCATTCTCCCCACTCATGGAGTCATAGTAAACTATTTTTAACCTTCCCGTTCCACCTATTTCCTACATTAATAAAAACAATTGTGTATATTTTACATTTCTCCATCAAAAGAGAACAGTTGGAAAGTCAAACTCTTTCTCAATAAATAAAAATATAACAATTAAGTTTCTTAATAACACTAGGCACGAATTTCCATAAATTGAAATATTCAAAAATTAAAATGTTTAATTCTTGAGGATATTACATCCTCTTGCCCTTAAGTATAACATTGTCCTCAGTGTTATTATTTCCTTCCATTGATCACTTGGAATAGAGTTGGATATGATTTCATCATTTCATATTCCATCTCCCAAGTAGCCTCCTCACGGATAAAGTGCTTCTATTGCACCTTTACCTGGGTGATGGATCTGTTCCAAAGTATTGTTCCTTTCCTATCTAGAATGCATAGAGGTTTCTCTTGGAACTCCCTTCTGGTTCCACGTGCACCATGTTCCAATAAATGAAGTGAACATGATCATGAATATATTTTTTTAATAATAAAACATGAAAAATATTATGATTTTTTAAATTAACAGGGAGCGCTAGTTGGTATTCCACTAGTCCAATTTGAGTTAAAACTTCAAATGGACCACAAAACCTTGGTGCCAACTTGGAATAATTCCTTATTTTTAATGAGATTATTATTTCTTTGACTTTAAGGTGCACATGTTCTCAAACATTAAATTCTTGATGCCATCTTTTTTTATCCACATAGCTTTTATGTCGATCTTGTGCGATCTTTAAATTATGTTGCACCCTTTTGACCATATGTTCCATTTCTTGGAGAAATTTTGGTCCAACCATTATTGTTTCAACTATATTATCCCAACTGACGAGAGTTGTACATTTTCTTCCATATAAAAATTCTAAGGGACTTATTTTTGTCGATGCTTGATAATCGTTATTGTATGTGAATTTTTCTAAGTGTAGGTACTCTTCCCACTTAGTTGGTTTTGTTCTTATGTACATTGGTAACATATATTCAATAATATGATTTGTACCTTCTGTTTGTACATTAGTTTGCAGATGATAAATTGTAGTCAAATTCAAATTAGTTCCCAGACCTGCAAACAATTCTTCCCAAAAATTTGATGTAAATTTGACATCTCTATCTGAAATCACCATTTTAGGAATTCCATGCCATCTAAATATTTCTTTCATAAAAATTTCAATGATATTAATATCTTTGTAAGTATATATCATACGCATGAAGTGAGTATACTTACTCAATTTATCAATTACTACTATGATTAAATCATTTTGTCTTTGAGTTTTAGGCAAACCTATAATGAAATCCATCGAAATAATTTCTCATTTCCATTTTGGTATAGGTAAAGGTTATAATAACCCTGCTGGATGGTGATGTTCAGCCATTAGTTGACAATCTAAGCATTTAGATAAGTATTCAATTGTTTTAGATTTCATATTAGGTCAATAAAATTGTTTCCTAAAGGTTGTTATCATTTTCTAATATCCAGGATGACCATAATAGATGTTTTTATGCAACTCATTCAATTGTTGATACTGAGAGGGGGGTGAATCAGTATCAAGTACAATTTAAAAACCTTTTTCAACTTATACTTAAACCATTCAATTATATCCAATGAGAAATGAACAATAGTATA
>JZKD02S1604322.1:40879-76025 GCA_000966675.3 Picea glauca | reverse complement strand
AACTAATGGCCTAAAGCCGACATAAATAAAATAACATTACTAATATAATATGCCCCAATTAAGGGGTAATGAGCCAATATTAGGGCTTAACACATAACTTAATCTAGCTCATGGGTTAATTAACATATATACTTTTCTATCATGAATTTTACCTTCAATCTCCACAATGGTGGATTGATGATCTTCTTGCCTACCATCTAAAGTTGTGTTGATTCTATGAATACTTTTTCCAATAAATCCACCTGTTGGAGCTTCTTGTATGTTCTGAATAGTTGTTTTTGCAACAATTTTGTATGAATAGTTTCTCAACAAATGTGGTTCGCCACATCCCTGACATTTCAATGGTTCTCTAGGATTATCTATTGTTTTCTTGAATAAAAAATTAACTGGCTTGTTTCCCTGTACTTGTGGTGAGTTTCTGAAGGAGTTATGTTCTTGATGTCCTTTGGACATGTTACAAAATGGTTATGGACTGAAACTTTTTTTCCTTTGATTGAGTTTCTGTTGCTTCTTTTCTCTCCATTCTTTTGGATTTCCAGACTGTTGCTTGTAATGTTCCTAGCATATTTGTAACGACCCTATCATTATGAACACAAAAGCGATGTACATCAGGTGATTTTTTTTCTATTGATTGATACGTTAGGAAATTGAAACATCAGTATCAAGGTAAGAACAAGATCCATTTGTCAGATAAACCTAATCACTTATCGATCATTACACGCAATTAATCGATCATAAGGAAATCACACTGCAACATTGAGACAAACGCATTACTGAACTAAGGTGTAAACAATTATGTGTCAACTTAGTCCATAGCGCAAGCCATCTAACCACTATTCATCTGCATAATCAAGGCGAAGGGAAAATAAATATTAAAACAATCATGCACTAACATATATATATGGCGAAGTGAAATCTAAGTATTTAATGATCATGCATCAACATCTCGGTGGCACTAAATCCAAAACAAAATGAGAAATCATCTGTCAAAAATACAATCATTCCCCACAAGAAGACTAAATTATAAACCATCATACAATACATTAGAATTCATTGCACAAGAGGCCTAAAAGCTATACCATCATACATTCATTTAAAATTAGTGCACAAGAATTCTAAAAGCTAACCAACAACCATTCATACCTTGACTTTCCAATGCGCACAGGAAAAATAATCTAAACAAAATGCGATACATCAATCAATCCTTTTAAATTTTCATGCGCGCAAGAGATAACTTAGTTTAACCCATCATTAAAGAATAACTAAGTCTAAGCGAGAATGCATCCTCGTCATCTAAAGTGCAAGAGTACCCACACCTTTTTAGTCCAAGGCGTAAGATATCTAATCTCATAATGATCATACTCTATAATGATTACAAGGTTCTAAGGAAATCAAACCTTTAACTAGCATTCATGACACAACCAGTGCACAAAAGTCTAGGATCTAAACCTTCATGCAAGACACAGAATCTATAAGTGTGATAAGTCTAAAGTCTACATCAGTTATTCGTTTATAAATTAATGGTGAAATAAAGGTTGTTAATCCATTATACATCAATAAATTTATTAATGCACCTAAGGATTGCAATCCTTAATTAAACAAGACCTTTGTTGGGGCAAGTAAGGAAATATAAACACACACCTAAATCATACATCACATTGAGTTTAGGCACAAGATTATCCTTAGTTAATTCATTGCGCAAATATCTAAGGTCTAAAAATCATTCACCACCTCCTAAATTCATTATGCGCAAGTAGTCAAATATCTCTAATATCTGTCTCTAGTTCAAGGATTTGTTGCGCGTGAAGAGTCTAGGGTTTATCATCATGCATTACACTAAAATTTCAGTGCATGCGAGGTAAATATTTAATTATCTAAACATCCAACCTATTCAAAAAGGGTGGCACATGGATCTAAGAATTTTCTCTTTAATATCCACGCGCCATTGCTAACATCTAAGGAGATATATCTAAGCCTTAAAGAAATAGCCTTAACAACCACTTTAAAGGAAACAACATTAGGGGAGGGAAATGAACCTCAACAAGGGAGTTAACATTAAGAATCCCTTACATAACAACACCTTTTTAGTGCAAGAATTACAATAAAAATGGAACGTTTAAATAACCATTAATATACCTTGGTAAACCTTCAAGTCGAGCCTTTAATAATGTTGGGTGGAACATTTAGTAGCATTAAATGGAACCCTTAATGAAAAAGGGATGGGCATTAATTATACCTTAAGTGGACCATTCAAAACAAATTGATGGTAAGAAACTAACCCAACAACCAATTAGAAACTAACTACCGTACCCTTACCCCAATACCGGGCTAAATGGAATCTTAATCAATGAGTTGGCCAACTAAGCAAGGATGGGTTCCCATTCGGGCACCTAGTGCCTTGAATGCAGCATTAGGAGAGTAAAAAGAGGGAATCTCACTGCGTAAAAATAGGAAAGTCGATGAGAAATGGAGTAAAATTCGTCGGGTACACTTTTGTGAAGAAAACCATTGAGCACAAGAAGGAATTTCTCATAGTAAAGAAGGCAGGGCTCGCCAAGCAATGTCTGGGTCTGAAAACGTAGAGATAAGGGGGTTGAATCATTTCTAGATCCTCCCCATACGTAGAGCATAGATATGGGTATGAAAACGTAGAGATCAAGGGGTGGATCATTGCTAGCTTCCTCCATGAGCTAGCTACACGGATTACACCAGAAATCATAGAAAAGAAATCGCAGAATGCAGAGGCTCAGGAAGAAAGTTGTTGGGAAGGAAATTTCATCTATGGGTCATAGGTTCACAAGCATCTACAAGTTCATGGGAAAGGCAGGTTATTCTTTTCATTTATTCGTGAAAAAAAATCTAAACGTGACAACCATCGCATCATGAAAAATGCATAATATGGTATACAAAGATATACATGCGAATATCTAGAGATAGGTCAACTTGTTAAATAATCAAGCGTTAATATTGTATACAATGATTCACCATTTTACTATCTCTAACTACGCATTGTGATAAATTCATATCAGGTCGAAGGGTGCATGTGGAAACCCAATAGTGGGTGAGGGCTGACACAACCTTGAGCAATAAGTAGTAATAATAAGGGAGTAAAACATTAGCTGAGTAAAAGAGGAATGTGCACGGTTTCTGGACGCACTTAGTCCGAGGGTAAATTAAATTAGAAAGAGGGTAGCGCAAAAGGTTATAGGCCAAAACGAAATAAACAAAAATCCCAGGCCTTCTCACACATTCGTTGGCAGATTAAAAACCCAATAAGTTAATGCAGGGAAACAAAAAAAAATTGTTGTGGAAAAAAATAAATGGTGTAAAATAACTCCAATACACTCTCCAACTCAAGGAAGCAAATGCCCTTTTTGTGCAAGGTCAAGAAAAACAAAAGCGATGAGAGTCTATATCTGCAAGGAAACCAAATATATTTGGGCAGTGAAGATAGATTAAATCCAAAACGCTGAGACAACAATGCAGAGATAAGCAAAAACCCAACAGAGAAAAAAACCTCTTAAATCGTTGGCTAATGACTGGGTGAAAAAAATAATGGGAAGAGATATAGATATCACATAAACCACATAGAATTTCTTCACTTGAGAAGATTCAGATGAAGGAAGAACTTACAATCCAATGCTAAGGTAAAATTCTAAGGAAGTGGAAAACCAAGAGACAAAAACAAATTCTGAGCATAGAAAATTAAATCGCTTGGCAGAGGCAAACTAAATCGATGAGCAAGGATAAAATAAAACCATTAAAATTACTACAATAATTAAATTCATGAACATATATTAAACAAATACAATGAAAATTAGCCATGAGTACCATAACCAATGCTAGCTTGTTGATTTCCTTTGGCTGTTGGCAATCCTCCTCTCTCCCGCTTGCTAATCATTGAGACCTCACCAATACCTCCCAACCAATGCTAGGAGTAATATTCTTCCCCCTGAGCCGCCCAAGCCACAAAGGGACCACTCACACAAAACAAAAGAAACATCTAGCTCCCAGCTTGCCTCGCAAGGTCGAGCTACCACTCCCTTTTCGAGTTGGGCATCTCAACTCCCACAAGAAAAATCAGTCAATAAACATTTTGACAACATAATGTTACGCATACGGGTCGTGATCCATACTCCTCCACCATTACTTTTATAGGTTTTTCTTTGTGCTTAGTTTTCAAAACCCTCATTAGATTGTTTTTATTAAATTTATTTAGGATAAACCTCCCCCGTACACATGTCACCCAATCCCTTAGTTGCACTAGAAAGTAATTAATTAATTAATTTAAATGGCCAATTTCCCTCACCCACCTAAAATTGTTCCTAAAAGCACTCCTCGATGTCTCTTTATTCCCTTACATTCCTTTTAATGACTGACGCCTTTCTTAAATCCTAGTTGAGTTAGAAATTAGAAAGTTCTCTAAGCTACATTCCCTTCTATGTTCCGCATTCCTTTTTTCTTTAAGTTTCCATTTTTGGTCTAAGTTCTGAATTACCAAGTTTGTACTTAGTCAACAATTAATAGTTTAACTATTTTAATCCTCCATTGAAATTTTTATTTAATTATTATGTTTTAATTTTCTTCATCCCCCCCTTCTCTATTTAGTTTTTTTTTGTTCACAAGTCCTACTTAGACCCAGGCTTCAATTTACCAGGCTCGAAATTATTTTTAAACGAAACATAAATTATTAATCTTTACTCATACAATCATTCATTTTAAGGTTGACCAAGTCCTAAGGAGACATAGTTTTCTAGGTACTAGGTTCATTAACCTACAGAGTTAAAATCATGATGTTCCCTTCAATAAGAACTATATGCTCAAAGGATTCATGTTTACTTTACGTGACATGCCCTTCAAGACGCACTATGTTCTCCANTCAATGAGTTGGCCAACTAAGCAAGGATGGGTTCCCATTCGGGCACCTAGTGCCTTGAATGCAGCATTAGGAGAGTAAAAAGAGGGAATCTCACTGCGTAAAAATAGGAAAGTCGATGAGAAATGGAGTAAAATTCGTCGGGTACACTTTTGTGAAGAAAACCATTGAGCACAAGAAGGAATTTCTCATAGTAAAGAAGGCAGGGCTCGCCAAGCAATGTCTGGGTCTGAAAACGTAGAGATAAGGGGGTTGAATCATTTCTAGATCCTCCCCATACGTAGAGCATAGATATGGGTATGAAAACGTAGAGATCAAGGGGTGGATCATTGCTAGCTTCCTCCATGAGCTAGCTACACGGATTACACCAGAAATCATAGAAAAGAAATCGCAGAATGCAGAGGCTCAGGAAGAAAGTTGTTGGGAAGGAAATTTCATCTATGGGTCATAGGTTCACAAGCATCTACAAGTTCATGGGAAAGGCAGGTTATTCTTTTCATTTATTCGTGAAAAAAAATCTAAACGTGACAACCATCGCATCATGAAAAATGCATAATATGGTATACAAAGATATACATGCGAATATCTAGAGATAGGTCAACTTGTTAAATAATCAAGCGTTAATATTGTATACAATGATTCACCATTTTACTATCTCTAACTACGCATTGTGATAAATTCATATCAGGTCGAAGGGTGCATGTGGAAACCCAATAGTGGGTGAGGGCTGACACAACCTTGAGCAATAAGTAGTAATAATAAGGGAGTAAAACATTAGCTGAGTAAAAGAGGAATGTGCACGGTTTCTGGACGCACTTAGTCCGAGGGTAAATTAAATTAGAAAGAGGGTAGCGCAAAAGGTTATAGGCCAAAACGAAATAAACAAAAATCCCAGGCCTTCTCACACATTCGTTGGCAGATTAAAAACCCAATAAGTTAATGCAGGGAAACAAAAAAAAATTGTTGTGGAAAAAAATAAATGGTGTAAAATAACTCCAATACACTCTCCAACTCAAGGAAGCAAATGCCCTTTTTGTGCAAGGTCAAGAAAAACAAAAGCGATGAGAGTCTATATCTGCAAGGAAACCAAATATATTTGGGCAGTGAAGATAGATTAAATCCAAAACGCTGAGACAACAATGCAGAGATAAGCAAAAACCCAACAGAGAAAAAAACCTCTTAAATCGTTGGCTAATGACTGGGTGAAAAAAATAATGGGAAGAGATATAGATATCACATAAACCACATAGAATTTCTTCACTTGAGAAGATTCAGATGAAGGAAGAACTTACAATCCAATGCTAAGGTAAAATTCTAAGGAAGTGGAAAACCAAGAGACAAAAACAAATTCTGAGCATAGAAAATTAAATCGCTTGGCAGAGGCAAACTAAATCGATGAGCAAGGATAAAATAAAACCATTAAAATTACTACAATAATTAAATTCATGAACATATATTAAACAAATACAATGAAAATTAGCCATGAGTACCATAACCAATGCTAGCTTGTTGATTTCCTTTGGCTGTTGGCAATCCTCCTCTCTCCCGCTTGCTAATCATTGAGACCTCACCAATACCTCCCAACCAATGCTAGGAGTAATATTCTTCCCCCTGAGCCGCCCAAGCCACAAAGGGACCACTCACACAAAACAAAAGAAACATCTAGCTCCCAGCTTGCCTCGCAAGGTCGAGCTACCACTCCCTTTTCGAGTTGGGCATCTCAACTCCCACAAGAAAAATCAGTCAATAAACATTTTGACAACATAATGTTACGCATACGGGTCGTGATCCATACTCCTCCACCATTACTTTTATAGGTTTTTCTTTGTGCTTAGTTTTCAAAACCCTCATTAGATTGTTTTTATTAAATTTATTTAGGATAAACCTCCCCCGTACACATGTCACCCAATCCCTTAGTTGCACTAGAAAGTAATTAATTAATTAATTTAAATGGCCAATTTCCCTCACCCACCTAAAATTGTTCCTAAAAGCACTCCTCGATGTCTCTTTATTCCCTTACATTCCTTTTAATGACTGACGCCTTTCTTAAATCCTAGTTGAGTTAGAAATTAGAAAGTTCTCTAAGCTACATTCCCTTCTATGTTCCACATTCCCTTTTTCTTTAAGTTTCCATTTTTGGTCTAAGTTCTGAATTACCAAGTTTGTACTTAGTCAACAATTAATATTTTAACTATTTTAATCCTCCATTGAAATTTTTATTTAATTATTATGTTTGAATTTTCTTCATCCCCCCCTTCTCTATTTAGTTTTTTTTTGTTCACAAGTCCTACTTAGACCCAGGCTTCAATTTACCAGGCTCGAATTTTTTTTTTAATCGAAACATAAATTATTAATCTTTACTCATACAATCATTCATTTTAAGGTTGACCAAGTCCTAAGGAGACATAGTTTTCTAGGTACTAGGTTCATTAACCTACAGAGTTAAAATCGTGACGTTCCCTTCAATAAGAACTATATGCTCAAAGGATTCATGTTTACTTTACGTGACATGCCCTTCAAGACGCACTATGTTCTCCAAGGGTTCCACTCGTCTACATTCATGTTTATTTTACACGACGTTCCCTTCAAGACACACTACGTTCTCTAAGGGTGTCACTCTCCTTTTGACTGGTTTTGGTAGACCTCAAAGCCCTGAAGTCAATACTCCATCAGGTGACCTTGTGGGAGACTAAGGTCCTCTAAGGAATAAGGACCCTGCCTTATTTCACGCCCCTTAGAATCATCATGAGTGACTGTTACACTCTTCCCTCATGACATCGTGGATCTCTTTAACTAGGTAATGATTAACCCACAGTTCAAGCCACGGTGGGAGTGTTAGTATTCTGTGGCAGGGCTACTACCACACCTCTCCCTCAATAACTTTGGTCATCGTGTGTGACCCCTCTACTCCAAATGTGAGTCTGATTAGCATGTTATCGTTAGCCTGCATCCATCAACAAACATGTCAGTGATACATAAACAACATTGTATTATATAAGTCATATGTCACATATGCAATAACATAAATACACAAACCATAAATAGTCCACTCCTTGACTAGATTTGGAGTCCAAGGAGGTCCATCGATGTCATCGAAATCCTCAACCTATCAAGAGCCCTTCACACTCAAGAGAAACCAGTCAATAGCACATGCCAATACATAATAACATAACATAACATCATAAATCATAATCTCACCATTAGAATCTATAAGAGAAGAAATCACTCATATAATGAACTGGATCAGTTGCACACAAGTGTCCTTAGAGAGTAAGTCACATCAAAAGTGTGCGATAGAGCGGGATGTTACATACACCCCCTCTTGTTTTAAACTTTGTCCTGAAGTTTCACAATATACAAATGCAAAAATAAATTATATGACAATATCTAAATGTCTATCCATCAAACAAAAATGGAAACTATTGACACATATCATATGTGTCCTCCTAGGTAGTTGAGTGTGGACTATAATTGTCCTACTCTACCTTGACTTGATCGAAAGCTTGACGCCATAGCTGTCAAATGCGACGGTCCAGAAAGGGGACTGGATTCACCGTGAGTGTACCCTCGCCCAATATCCACCAATAACTCAAGTCAATCACCTGTGTATGATCATTGACCTAAAGTTTTACATGAATACAAGATAAACATCATTGACGTGATGTGCATCGAGAAATCCTTATGTCGATCCTATTCTTCTTCCATCCCCTTTCATATCATTTATAAATGTTGTTTCAATTCTTGGATCGCTTATCGTCCTACCAAGACTCCATCCTCAAGTCAATCCCAACTCCAAGGTGTCTGAAACGATCACCCATCAAGAAAATCAAATGGAACCAATTTAATGGTGCTTTGATGGTTGTTGTTGCACGCAAACTCGACGAACAACGACAACTATTCCCAATATTTTCGTTGGTCCAACACACACACACACGTAACATAACCTTCCCAATTTGGTTCATTCCTTTGGTCAACCTGTCTATCTCAAGGATATTCTATACTAAAGTTCAGTGGTGTTCCCAAGGCCTCTTGGGAATTCATCCAAATTGTCTGGCAAACATCAAATCCCTTATCAGAAATGATTCCTTTGGTACATCAGGCAGTCTCAAAATCTTGCTGATATAACCGCTAGATATATCTAGTTCCTGATGTTTCATATGCATAGGGACAAAATATGAAATCTTCATCAGAGTGTCAATTGTCACGATAATCGGGTCGTGCCTCCTTTCCATCAACGGAAATTCAACAGTGAAGTCCGTCGAAATGACCTCCCATGTCGATTTCGGAATAATGTGTGGCTGTATCAATTCTGTCGAATGTCTATGTTCATCCTTCACCTGCCGACCTTCCATACATCTTGTCATGTAGTTGATGATGTCTACCTTTATCCCTTAAAGAATAATAAGGTCTTAAGGTCGGTCTTTATCTTCGTGACTCCTCAATGAGCCATGTACACTGCTCTAGAGCTTCACATAAGATAAAAAATTATCAAATTTTCATTGGGAGGTAAGTAAATCCATTTATTATATCTCAAAGATCCATCGTTATCCACAGTATAACCCTCAATTTTGGTTCCAACATAGTCTCTCGTCTGAAAAATTCCTTACCCCCTCTATACCAGTCAGTGTCGCGTTGTAGTTAGAATCTTTTCATGTAGATTCATTTGAAGAGGTATCACTGAAAATATTTGTGGTCTCCGACTCAACGCATCTACTACTCTATTCATTGTTCATTTTAAGTAGGAAATCTCAACATCATAATCGATAAGAAGTTTTTACCAACACCTTTGTCAAGCGTTCAAGTCATTTTGCATAAAAAGGTGTCGTAAACCACAATGGTCCATTTTTAGTTCAAATTTTCGTCCAATCAAGTAGTGTATCTATACTCTCAGGGAATACACGATGGATAACAACTCCAAAACGTGTGTCTCTTAGTTCTCCTCATGCTTCCTTAACTTCCTCGAGATGTAAGTGATCACTCAATTGTATTGCCTAAAGACTCCATATACGCCTTCCTTATATGCGTCAGTCCATACCAAGAATCCCTTGTCCACGCCAGGGACTTTTAGTATTGGCGTTGTTGACAATAACTCCTTGATCCTTTGAAATCCTCCCACACATTTCTCGGTCCACACAAACTTCTATTTCTTCTTTTGCAATTCTATAGTCGGATTTGCTATATTCGAAGAACCCTCGACGAAGCATCGATAATATCCCACTAAACCCATGAAGCTACGCACTTCTGGGACATTCATCGGTGCATGCCACTCCATTATAGCCTCTACCTTCGTTGGATCCACAATGATTCCTTCGTCGAAGATAAGATTCCCTAAGCAATGATTCCTCGAAATATTTGTGACCTCTTCTCGTAATTTTTTCTCTCACAACACTATATTACCAAGCATAAAAAATTCATCTTGATCTTTCGTCATCCGAGAAAATATCAAAATGTCATCAAGGAATACTCGATAGTAGTCAAGCACAGTATCCACGACCCATCCTTCTTCCATATGAAATTAATAGGAGCACTCCAAGGGAATATACTTGGACGTATAATTCGTAGATCCAACAACTCCTTCAGTTTCACTTTCAACTTTTGTAACTCAGGGCTCGACATTTGATAAGGCCTTGTTGCCATCAATTCAGTTCTAGGTTTTAGATTGAAGGTAAATTCCATCTTGGATTTGGGTGGTACACCTGGTAATTCTTGTAGGAATCACATCAGCAAACTCTCGTACTTCGAGATGTTCTTCTAATCCTTTCGCCATGCCCTTGATGTTCGATGCTAAGTATGCATATAACTTGAATCCTTGTGCGTTCTCTCTTGTAGTTATAGGGAAAAAATGAACCTTGAGAATACTCCTCGTTTTCTTCCTACAATCACACTCCTATGTCCTTCATCGTTGGTCCAACTCAACTGCCTCATATTACCTTTGAGTATTGCATCATGCGATTCCCACCAGTCCATACTAATCAAGTAGTCATAAGATCTCAAGATTACGACATTTAGGTCGAACTTCGCTACACTATTCCCTAGGTTAAAGAGATAGTTCAAACCCCTTCCTCCAACCATCCGGTAGACACCCGAAGTCACTTCGACGAGTCTAAGATCATACTATCGAATTCCTTCACCTAAATCCCTTCAGCGTGGTACTAGGAATATAGCTCTCTATAGCCCTAGGATATAACAAAAACTATAAGTTTGGTTGGCGATGGTACCTGAAGCCTCAAGCAGAGTGGACTGGTGCTTGGCCTGGCAGTTATTCACCACGGTCATGAATCCTATGGGCCTTTCCCATATTCACAATAGTAGTGTGTCCTGTTGACTCGACCACTCTGGCCCTCTCAACTGGATAGGCATGTTGGTAATGTGGCTCTCCACATGTCCAAAATCTAGTCTTCAGTCTAGTGCTATAGGTCCCTGAAGTAATAGTTGTTGGCTTTCCATCCAGAAACCCTATTATGTTCTGTTGAACAAGCCCAAATCTTGTTGTTGCTGAAGCAATGGTCCCTTATAGTGGGGTTCTTTGTTGAGGAACCTGTCGTCGTGGTGCCATTAACAAGGGTTCTATGTATGTATCTTGATACCAAGATGTCTTGTATGGCCAACGTCTGATGTTGTTGCGCACTAGATGTTATCAGTCCAGATGGTATTGTAGGAGTCCTTCCCAAACTCCCATGGTCAAATATTCCTTATCTAAGAGGCCTACTAGACTACATCGTGCAATGTCTGAGGATTTATATCCTCACCTTCGCACGAAATATGGAGTTAAGGACAATCACGAACTTTATAATCCCTATCTTCTTCGTGTTCATATGTGGGTCATACTAAAGCAGCTCAAAAAATATGGTCTCATAATATGGCACCATACGACCACCATGTCGTAAGGTGCTGAACTCATCGAGCTGGTGCTCAATGAATTCCTCTGATAATTACTTCTATCTGAATCATTCCCCTAACACGACTTTGATGACCATGTTTAGCTAAGGTAGGAGCATCTTCCTCCATAAAAGATCGCTCCCCTTTAGCTAAATACCACCTATGTAGACCTTCGTGCTGGAGGTCATAACCATGAAGCATGAAGCAAATTGCCTTGATATCCATCCATGCCTCGAAGGCTGAGCCTTCCATAGCACTCGTGAACTCAGGAACTTAATATTCTAGAGTTTTTTCATGAATGTGACCAGTACTAGCTAGGGCACACTGTGGACCCTCGGGGGTACAGGAACCCTGGCCTTATCTCAGTACAAACAGTTAGTCAAGGCCTCTGAAATTTCCCTGGAAGGACCTTGCCAGACCATCCACATCACTACAGCAGTCGACTCCTACCTGAGGAATTATTCTTCCCTTTGAGGGTTAGACTCCTAGGGCGTGGGCGCTTTTGGAGGTGTCGCACCTTGCTCCCCAACACCATGTTGTGAATCTCTGCGGCGTCCTCTAGCCATGACTACCGCAAGGATAGGTTAAAAATTTAATTAGTGCTATGATTTAATCAAGGGTTTAATTCAGTGGAAGGTGTGGCTATCCACAGTTGTAGGGTTGAACCTTATCTGATACCACATGTAATGACCATATCGTTATGACCACAAAAGCGATGTAGATCAGGTGAATTTTTTATTTTTACTGATTGCTACATTATGAAATTGAAACATCAGTATCAAGGTAAGCACAAGATCCATTTGTCATATTAACCTAATCACTAATCGATCATTATGCACAATTAATCGATCATAAGAAAATCATACCGCAACATTGAGACAAGCACATTAGTGAGCTAAGGCATAAACAATTATGCGTCAACTTAGTCCATAGCGCAAGCCACCTAACCACTATTCATCCACACAACCAAGGCAAATGTAAAATCAATATTAAAACGATCATGCACCAACATATATATAGGGCGAAGTGAAATCTGAGTATTTAATGATCATGCATCAACATCTCGGTGGCGCTAGATCCAAAACATAATGAGGAATCATCCACAAAAGATACAATCATTCCGTGCAAGAAGACTAAATTCTAAACATCATACAATACATTAGAATTCATTGCACAAGAGGTCGAAAATCTCTAACATCATACATTCATTTAAAATCAGTGTGCAAGAAGTCTACAAGATAACCAACAATCATTCATACCTTGACTTTCCAATGCATGCAGGCAGAATAATATAAACATTATGTGATACATCAATCAATCCTTTTAAATTTTCATGCGTGCAAGAGATAACTAAGTTTAACCCATCATTCAATAATAACTAAGTCTAAGCGAGCATGCATCCCCTTCATCTAAAGTGCAAGTGTACCCATGCCTTTTTAGCCCAAGGTGAAATATATCTAATCTCATAATGATCATACTCTACAATGATTACAAGGTGCTAAGGAAATCAAATCTTTAACTAGCATTCATGACACAACCAATGCACAAAAGTCCAGGATTTAAACCTTCATGCAAGACACGTAATCTATAAGTGTGAGAAGTCTAAAGTCTACATCATTTACTCATTAATAAATTAATGGTGAAATAAAGGTTGTTAATCCATTATACATTGATAAATTATTAACGCACATAAGGATTGCAATCCTTCATTCAATAAAACCTTTGTTGGCACAAGTAAGGAAATCTAAATAGATACCTAAATCATACATCGCATTGAGTTTAGGTGCAAGAGTATCCTCAGTTACTTGATTGCACAAATATATAAGGTGTAACAATCATTCACCACCTCCTAAATTCATTACGCGCAAGTAGTCAAATGTCTCTAATATTCGTCTCTAGTTCAAGGATTCGCTGCGCGTGAAGAGTCTAGGGTCTAACATCATGCGTTACACTAAAATTTCAGTGCATGTGAGGTAAATATTTAATTATGTATACATCTAAGGAGATATATCTAAGCCTTAAGGAAATAACCTTAACAACCACTTTAAAGGAAACAACAATAGGGAAGGGAAATGAACATCAACAAGGGAGTTAACAATAAGAATCCCTTACACAACAACACCCTTTTAGCACAAGCATTACAATAAAAATGGAGCGTNACTCCTCGATGTCTCTTTATTCCCTTACATTCCTTTTAATGACTGACGCCTTTCTTAAATCCTAGTTGAGTTAGAAATTAGAAAGTTCTCTAAGCTACATTCCCTTCTATGTTCCACATTCCCTTTTTCTTTAAGTTTCCATTTTTGGTCTAAGTTCTGAATTACCAAGTTTGTACTTAGTCAACAATTAATATTTTAACTATTTTAATCCTCCATTGAAATTTTTATTTAATTATTATGTTTGAATTTTCTTCATCCCCCCCTTCTCTATTTAGTTTTTTTTTGTTCACAAGTCCTACTTAGACCCAGGCTTCAATTTACCAGGCTCGAATTTTTTTTTTAATCGAAACATAAATTATTAATCTTTACTCATACAATCATTCATTTTAAGGTTGACCAAGTCCTAAGGAGACATAGTTTTCTAGGTACTAGGTTCATTAACCTACAGAGTTAAAATCGTGACGTTCCCTTCAATAAGAACTATATGCTCAAAGGATTCATGTTTACTTTACGTGACATGCCCTTCAAGACGCACTATGTTCTCCAAGGGTTCCACTCGTCTACATTCATGTTTATTTTACACGACGTTCCCTTCAAGACACACTACGTTCTCTAAGGGTGTCACTCTCCTTTTGACTGGTTTTGGTAGACCTCAAAGCCCTGAAGTCAATACTCCATCAGGTGACCTTGTGGGAGACTAAGGTCCTCTAAGGAATAAGGACCCTGCCTTATTTCACGCCCCTTAGAATCATCATGAGTGACTGTTACACTCTTCCCTCATGACATCGTGGATCTCTTTAACTAGGTAATGATTAACCCACAGTTCAAGCCACGGTGGGAGTGTTAGTATTCTGTGGCAGGGCTACTACCACACCTCTCCCTCAATAACTTTGGTCATCGTGTGTGACCCCTCTACTCCAAATGTGAGTCTGATTAGCATGTTATCGTTAGCCTGCATCCATCAACAAACATGTCAGTGATACATAAACAACATTGTATTATATAAGTCATATGTCACATATGCAATAACATAAATACACAAACCATAAATAGTCCACTCCTTGACTAGATTTGGAGTCCAAGGAGGTCCATCGATGTCATCGAAATCCTCAACCTATCAAGAGCCCTTCACACTCAAGAGAAACCAGTCAATAGCACATGCCAATACATAATAACATAACATAACATCATAAATCATAATCTCACCATTAGAATCTATAAGAGAAGAAATCACTCATATAATGAACTGGATCAGTTGCACACAAGTGTCCTTAGAGAGTAAGTCACATCAAAAGTGTGCGATAGAGCGGGATGTTACATACACCCCCTCTTGTTTTAAACTTTGTCCTGAAGTTTCACAATATACAAATGCAAAAATAAATTATATGACAATATCTAAATGTCTATCCATCAAACAAAAATGGAAACTATTGACACATATCATATGTGTCCTCCTAGGTAGTTGAGTGTGGACTATAATTGTCCTACTCTACCTTGACTTGATCGAAAGCTTGACGCCATAGCTGTCAAATGCGACGGTCCAGAAAGGGGACTGGATTCACCGTGAGTGTACCCTCGCCCAATATCCACCAATAACTCAAGTCAATCACCTGTGTATGATCATTGACCTAAAGTTTTACATGAATACAAGATAAACATCATTGACGTGATGTGCATCGAGAAATCCTTATGTCGATCCTATTCTTCTTCCATCCCCTTTCATATCATTTATAAATGTTGTTTCAATTCTTGGATCGCTTATCGTCCTACCAAGACTCCATCCTCAAGTCAATCCCAACTCCAAGGTGTCTGAAACGATCACCCATCAAGAAAATCAAATGGAACCAATTTAATGGTGCTTTGATGGTTGTTGTTGCACGCAAACTCGACGAACAACGACAACTATTCCCAATATTTTCGTTGGTCCAACACACACACACACGTAACATAACCTTCCCAATTTGGTTCATTCCTTTGGTCAACCTGTCTATCTCAAGGATATTCTATACTAAAGTTCAGTGGTGTTCCCAAGGCCTCTTGGGAATTCATCCAAATTGTCTGGCAAACATCAAATCCCTTATCAGAAATGATTCCTTTGGTACATCAGGCAGTCTCAAAATCTTGCTGATATAACCGCTAGATATATCTAGTTCCTGATGTTTCATATGCATAGGGACAAAATATGAAATCTTCATCAGAGTGTCAATTGTCACGATAATCGGGTCGTGCCTCCTTTCCATCAACGGAAATTCAACAGTGAAGTCCGTCGAAATGACCTCCCATGTCGATTTCGGAATAATGTGTGGCTGTATCAATTCTGTCGAATGTCTATGTTCATCCTTCACCTGCCGACCTTCCATACATCTTGTCATGTAGTTGATGATGTCTACCTTTATCCCTTAAAGAATAATAAGGTCTTAAGGTCGGTCTTTATCTTCGTGACTCCTCAATGAGCCATGTACACTGCTCTAGAGCTTCACATAAGATAAAAAATTATCAAATTTTCATTGGGAGGTAAGTAAATCCATTTATTATATCTCAAAGATCCATCGTTATCCACAGTATAACCCTCAATTTTGGTACCAACATAGTCTCTCGTCTGAAAAATTCCTTACCCCCTCTATACTAGTCAGTGTCGCGTTGTAGTTAGAATCCTTTCATGTAGATTCATTTGAAGAGGTATCGCTGAAAATATTTGTGGTCTCCGACTCAACGCATCTACTACTCTATTCATTGTTCATTTTAAGTAGGAAATCTCAACATCATAATAGATAAGAAGTTTTTACCAACACCTTTGTCAAGCGTTCAAGTCATTTTGCGTAAAAAGGTGTCGTAAACCACAATGGTCCATTTTTAGTTCAAATTTTCGTCCAATCAAGTAGTGTATCTATACTCTCAGGGAATACACGATGGATAACAACTCCAAATCGTGTGTCTCTTAGTTCTCCTCATGCTTCCTTAACTTCCTCGAGATGTAAGTGATCACTCAATTGTATTGCCTAAAGACTCCATATACGCCTTCCTTATATGCGTCAGTCCATACCAAGAATCCCTTGTCCACGCCAGGGACTTTTAGTATTGGCGTTGTTGACAATAACTCCTTGATCCTTTGAAATCCTCCCACACATTTCTCGGTCCACACAAACTTCTATTTCTTCTTTTGCAATTCTATAGTCGGATTTGCTATATTCGAAGAACCCTCGACGAAGCATCGATAATATCCCACTAAACCCATGAAGCTACGCACTTCTGGGACATTCATCGGTGCATGCCACTCCATTATAGCCTCTACCTTCGTTGGATCCACAATGATTCCTTCGTCGAAGATAAGATTCCCTAAGCAATGATTCCTCGAAATATTTGTGACCTCTTCTCGTAATTTTTTCTCTCACAACACTATATTACCAAGCATAAAAAATTCATCTTGATCTTTCGTCATCCGAGAAAATATCAAAATGTCATCAAGGAATACTCGATAGTAGTCAAGCACAGTATCCACGACCCATCCTTCTTCCATATGAAATTAATAGGAGCACTCCAAGGGAATATACTTGGACGTATAATTCGTAGATCCAACAACTCCTTCAGTTTCACTTTCAACTTTTGTAACTCAGGGCTCGACATTTGATAAGGCCTTGTTGCCATCAATTCAGTTCTAGGTTTTAGATTGAAGGTAAATTCCATCTTGGATTTGGGTGGTACACCTGGTAATTCTTGTAGGAATCACATCAGCAAACTCTCGTACTTCGAGATGTTCTTCTAATCCTTTCGCCATGCCCTTGATGTTCGATGCTAAGTATGCATATAACTTGAATCCTTGTGCGTTCTCTCTTGTAGTTATAGGGAAAAAATGAACCTTGAGAATACTCCTCGTTTTCTTCCTACAATCACACTCCTATGTCCTTCATCGTTGGTCCAACTCAACTGCCTCATATTACCTTTGAGTATTGCATCATGCGATTCCCACCAGTCCATACTAATCAAGTAGTCATAAGATCTCAAGATTACGACATTTAGGTCGAACTTCGCTACACTATTCCCTAGGTTAAAGAGATAGTTCAAACCCCTTCCTCCAACCATCCGGTAGACACCCGAAGTCACTTCGACGAGTCTAAGATCATACTATCGAATTCCTTCACCTAAATCCCTTCAGCGTGGTACTAGGAATATAGCTCTCTATAGCCCTAGGATATAACAAAAACTATAAGTTTGGTTGGCGATGGTACCTGAAGCCTCAAGCAGAGTGGACTGGTGCTTGGCCTGGCAGTTATTCACCACGGTCATGAATCCTATGGGCCTTTCCCATATTCACAATAGTAGTGTGTCCTGTTGACTCGACCACTCTGGCCCTCTCAACTGGATAGGCATGTTGGTAATGTGGCTCTCCACATGTCCAAAATCTAGTCTTCAGTCTAGTGCTATAGGTCCCTGAAGTAATAGTTGTTGGCTTTCCATCCAGAAACCCTATTATGTTCTGTTGAACAAGCCCAAATCTTGTTGTTGCTGAAGCAATGGTCCCTTATAGTGGGGTTCTTTGTTGAGGAACCTGTCGTCGTGGTGCCATTAACAAGGGTTCTATGTATGTATCTTGATACCAAGATGTCTTGTATGGCCAACGTCTGATGTTGTTGCGCACTAGATGTTATCAGTCCAGATGGTATTGTAGGAGTCCTTCCCAAACTCCCATGGTCAAATATTCCTTATCTAAGAGGCCTACTAGACTACATCGTGCAATGTCTGAGGATTTATATCCTCACCTTCGCACGAAATATGGAGTTAAGGACAATCACGAACTTTATAATCCCTATCTTCTTCGTGTTCATATGTGGGTCATACTAAAGCAGCTCAAAAAATATGGTCTCATAATATGGCACCATACGACCACCATGTCGTAAGGTGCTGAACTCATCGAGCTGGTGCTCAATGAATTCCTCTGATAATTACTTCTATCTGAATCATTCCCCTAACACGACTTTGATGACCATGTTTAGCTAAGGTAGGAGCATCTTCCTCCATAAAAGATCGCTCCCCTTTAGCTAAATACCACCTATGTAGACCTTCGTGCTGGAGGTCATAACCATGAAGCATGAAGCAAATTGCCTTGATATCCATCCATGCCTCGAAGGCTGAGCCTTCCATAGCACTCGTGAACTCAGGAACTTAATATTCTAGAGTTTTTTCATGAATGTGACCAGTACTAGCTAGGGCACACTGTGGACCCTCGGGGGTACAGGAACCCTGGCCTTATCTCAGTACAAACAGTTAGTCAAGGCCTCTGAAATTTCCCTGGAAGGACCTTGCCAGACCATCCACATCACTACAGCAGTCGACTCCTACCTGAGGAATTATTCTTCCCTTTGAGGGTTAGACTCCTAGGGCGTGGGCGCTTTTGGAGGTGTCGCACCTTGCTCCCCAACACCATGTTGTGAATCTCTGCGGCGTCCTCTAGCCATGACTACCGCAAGGATAGGTTAAAAATTTAATTAGTGCTATGATTTAATCAAGGGTTTAATTCAGTGGAAGGTGTGGCTATCCACAGTTGTAGGGTTGAACCTTATCTGATACCACATGTAATGACCATATCGTTATGACCACAAAAGCGATGTAGATCAGGTGAATTTTTTATTTTTACTGATTGCTACATTATGAAATTGAAACATCAGTATCAAGGTAAGCACAAGATCCATTTGTCATATTAACCTAATCACTAATCGATCATTATGCACAATTAATCGATCATAAGAAAATCATACCGCAACATTGAGACAAGCACATTAGTGAGCTAAGGCATAAACAATTATGCGTCAACTTAGTCCATAGCGCAAGCCACCTAACCACTATTCATCCACACAACCAAGGCAAATGTAAAATCAATATTAAAACGATCATGCACCAACATATATATAGGGCGAAGTGAAATCTGAGTATTTAATGATCATGCATCAACATCTCGGTGGCGCTAGATCCAAAACATAATGAGGAATCATCCACAAAAGATACAATCATTCCGTGCAAGAAGACTAAATTCTAAACATCATACAATACATTAGAATTCATTGCACAAGAGGTCGAAAATCTCTAACATCATACATTCATTTAAAATCAGTGTGCAAGAAGTCTACAAGATAACCAACAATCATTCATACCTTGACTTTCCAATGCATGCAGGCAGAATAATATAAACATTATGTGATACATCAATCAATCCTTTTAAATTTTCATGCGTGCAAGAGATAACTAAGTTTAACCCATCATTCAATAATAACTAAGTCTAAGCGAGCATGCATCCCCTTCATCTAAAGTGCAAGTGTACCCATGCCTTTTTAGCCCAAGGTGAAATATATCTAATCTCATAATGATCATACTCTACAATGATTACAAGGTGCTAAGGAAATCAAATCTTTAACTAGCATTCATGACACAACCAATGCACAAAAGTCCAGGATTTAAACCTTCATGCAAGACACGTAATCTATAAGTGTGAGAAGTCTAAAGTCTACATCATTTACTCATTAATAAATTAATGGTGAAATAAAGGTTGTTAATCCATTATACATTGATAAATTATTAACGCACATAAGGATTGCAATCCTTCATTCAATAAAACCTTTGTTGGCACAAGTAAGGAAATCTAAATAGATACCTAAATCATACATCGCATTGAGTTTAGGTGCAAGAGTATCCTCAGTTACTTGATTGCACAAATATATAAGGTGTAACAATCATTCACCACCTCCTAAATTCATTACGCGCAAGTAGTCAAATGTCTCTAATATTCGTCTCTAGTTCAAGGATTCGCTGCGCGTGAAGAGTCTAGGGTCTAACATCATGCGTTACACTAAAATTTCAGTGCATGTGAGGTAAATATTTAATTATGTATACATCTAAGGAGATATATCTAAGCCTTAAGGAAATAACCTTAACAACCACTTTAAAGGAAACAACAATAGGGAAGGGAAATGAACATCAACAAGGGAGTTAACAATAAGAATCCCTTACACAACAACACCCTTTTAGCACAAGCATTACAATAAAAATGGAGCGTCTAAATAACCCTTAATCTACCTTGGTAAACCTTCAAGTCAAGCCTTTAATAACGTTGGGTGGAACATTTAATAGCATTAAATTGAACCCTTAATGAAAAAGGGATGGGAATTAATTATACCTTAAGTGGATCGTTCAAAACAAATTAATGGTAAGAAACTAACCCAACAACTGATTAGAAACTAGCTACCCAACCCTTACCCTGATACCAAGCTAAATGGAAGCTTAATCGATGAGTTGGCCAACTAAGAAAGGAGGGGTTCCCATTCACACACTTGGTGCCTTGAATGTAGTATTAGGTCAATAAAAAGAGGGATTTCACTACGTAAAAACACTAAAGTCGATGATAAAGGGAGTAAAATTCTCGGAGTAAAGTGAATTTCTCGGAGTAAGGAAGGTAGAGCTCGTCGAGCAAAGTCTAGGTCTGAAAACTCAAAGATAAGGTGTTTGAATCGTTACTAGATCCTCCCCATATGCATAGGAGAGATATGGGTATGAAAACGTAGAAATTAGGGGGTGGATCGTTGCTAGCTTCCTCCACGAGCTACATGCATGGATTACACCAGAAATTGCACAATGCAGAGGCTCAGGGAGAAATTCGTTGGGAAGGAAATTTCATCTATGTGTCACAGGATCATGGGAATATACATGTTCATGGGAAAGGCAGTTTCCTCTTTTCATCTATTTCTGAAGAACCATCTAAATGTGACAACCATCGCATCGTGAAAAATACATAATATGGTATACAAAGAGATACATGTGAATCTCTAGAGATAGGCCATCTTGGTAAATAATCAAGCGCTAATATTGTATACAATGATTAACCATTTTACTATCTCTGACTATGCATTGTGATAAATCCATATTAAGGCAAGAGGTGCACGCATAAACCCATCCATGGGTGAGGGCCGACACATCCATGAGCAATAAGTAGTAATAATAAGGGATTAAAACATTAGTTGAGTAAAAGAGCGTTGCGCACAATTTTTGGGTGCACTTAGTTTGAGGGAAAATCAAAGTAGAAAGAGGGCAGTGCAAAATGTTCTAGGCCAGAATGAAATAAACAAAAATCACAAGCCTTCTCACACATCCTTTGGCAGATTAAAAACCCAATAAGTTAACGTAGGGAAACACAAAATTTTTGTTGTGGAAAAAAATAAACGGTCTAAAACAACTTCAATACACTCTCCCACTCAAGGCAACAAATTCCCTTTTTTTATAGAATCAATAAAAAAAAAGCAATGAGACTCTATATCCACAAGGAAGCCAAATATTTTTGGGCAGTGAATATCGATTAAAACCAAAATGCTGAGACAACAATGTGGAGATAAGAAAAAACAAAATGGATAAAAAATCCTCTAAATCATCAGCTAGTTAGTGGGCGAAAAAAAGAAGGGGCATAGATATAGATCTCACATAAATCGCGGAGACTTTCTTCAGTCAGGAAGATTCAGATGAAGGAATAGCTTACAATCCAATGCTAAGGTAAAATGCCAAGGAAGTGGAAAATGCAGAGACAAAAATAAATTATGAGCATAGAAATTAAATCGCTTAGCATAGGCAAACTAAATCGTTGAGAAAGGATAAAATAAAACCATTACAATTACTACAATAATTAAATCCATGAGCATAAATTAAACAAATACAATGCAAATTAACCATGAGTACCATAACCGACGTTGGCTTCCTGATGTCATTCGACTGCTGGCGATCCTCCTCGCTCCTTCTTTCTAATCGCTGAGACCTCATCGGTACCTACCAGCCAATGCTAGGGTTACTATTCTCCCCTGAGCCCCCTGAGATGAAAAGAGGCCATGAACACAAAACCAGAGAAAAATCTATCTCCCAACTCACCTTTCAAGGTTGAGCTACCACTCCCTTTTCGAGTTAGGCATCCCAACTCCCACAAGAAAAATCAGTCAAGAAAAATTTCAGAAGCATAACCTTACACATACTAGTCGTGAGACATACTCCTCCTCTGCCATTCCTTTTATATAGTTTTCTTTGTGATTAGTTGTTAAAACCCTCATTAGATTCTTTTTATTAAATTTATTTAGGATAAACCTCCACGTACACATGTCACCTGATCCCTTAGATGGGCCAGAAAGTAACTAATTAATTAATTTAAATGCCCAATTTCCCTCACCCACCTAAAAGCGTTCCTAAAAATGCTCCTCGATGTGCCTTTATTCCCTTACATTCTTTTTAATGACTGATGTCTTTCTTAAATCCTAGTTGAGTTAGAAATTAGAAAGTTCTCTAGGCTAGATTCCCTTCTATGTTCCACATTACCTTTTTCTTTAATTTTTCCTTTTTGGTCTAAGTTTTGAATTAACAAGTTTGTACTTAGTCAACAATTAATCTTTTAAATATTTTAATCCTCCATTGCAATTTTTATTTAATTATTATGTTTGAATTTTCTTCATCTCCCCCTTGTCTATTTAGTTTTGTTTTTGTTCACAAGTCCTACTTAGACCTAGGCTTCAATTTACTAGGCTTGGAAAAAGTTTTAAAGGGAACTTAAATTATTAATCTTTACTCATAAAATCATTCATTTTAAGGCTGACGAGGTGCTAAGGAGACATTGTTTTCTAGGTACTAGGTTCATTAACTTACAGAGTTAAAATCGCGACATGCCCTTCAAGAAGCACTACGTGCTCCAAGGGTGCCACTCATCTACATTCATTTTTATATTATGTGACGTGCCCTTCAAGACACATTATGTGCTCCAAGGGTGCCACTCTCCTACATTCATATTTATTTTACTCAACGTGCCCTTCAAGACGCACTGTGTGCTCTAAGGGTGTCACTCTCCCCTTGACTGATTTTGGTAGACATCAAACCCCTGGAGTCAATACTCGGTTAGGTGACCTTGTGGGAGACTAAGGGCATCTAAGGAATAAGGACCTTGGCTTCTTACATGCTCATTAGAATCATCGTGAGAGACTATCACAGTCTGCCCTCACGACATCGTGGATCTCTCGAACTAGGTAATCATTAACCTACAGTTCGAGGCACGGTTTAAGTGCTGGTAGGTTGTGGCAGGGCTGTTGCCACACCTCTCCCTCAATAACTCTAGTTGTCGTGTATGACCCCTCTACTCCAAATGTTAGTCTGACTAGCAACCTATCACCAGTATGCATCCATCAACAAACATGTTAGTGATCCATAAAGAACATCATATTATATAAGTCATATGTCACATATGCAATAACATAAATTCGTAAACCATAAACAATCCACTCCTTGACTCGATTTGGAGTCCAAGGATGTCCATCGATGTTGTCATCATCCTCAACCTATCAAGAGTCCTACACACTCAGGAGAAACCAGTCAATAGCACCTATCTATACATAATAACATAACATAACATCATAAATCATAAGCTCATCATTGGAATCCATAAGCGAAGCAGTCACTCATATAATGAACTGGATCAATTGCATGCAAGTGTCCTTAAAGAATAAGTCACATCAGAAGTGTGTGCAAGAGAGGGATGTTATAATATTATTTCCTTTCAGAACACTTCATTCAAGGTTTTTGGATTATCAAACTCTATTCTATCCTATTCTAAAATTTTACCATTTCATCTTTTATATAGGGCACCAATCTCAATAGTTCCATAAATTTAGTAATCATATCCTCCATAGACATCTGTCCTAAATTCGGCTCATATAGCTATTTTTTTTTTCTCTCATAATAAATTTCTGACATGTGTTGTTTCTTAAAATGTTACTTAAAATATTCCCATTCCATTTTCTTTTCTTTTACTCCTTTGGCTAGTTTTAAGTCCTGAAACCATATACTAGCTTTACCTTTCAGATTATAGATAGCCATTCTTGCTTTCATATTACTAGACTAATTGTAAATATGGAAGTATTTATTTTATGTCAAGTAACCAAGCTTCCACCTCTTCACAAGTTATGGACTCTCCATCAAACGTTGAAGGTTTAATTTTTTTTAAATTTCCATCTAAGTGATCCATCGATTTTCGTTTCTTCATTGTAGAGACTTTATTCTCAGTTATATGTGTGTCATTAGAAGAGTTGTTTCGTTTCTCTATTCCATGGCTCGAATCCTTTGAATATGTTTTACTAAATTCCTCATCTACATCATCATTCTTTGGGCTCTTTTTCNCGTGTGTCTCTTAGTTCTCCTCATGCTTCCTTAACTTCCTCGAGATGTAAGTGATCACTCAATTGTATTGCCTAAAGACTCCATATACGCCTTCCTTATATGCGTCAGTCCATACCAAGAATCCCTTGTCCACGCCAGGGACTTTTAGTATTGGCGTTGTTGACAATAACTCCTTGATCCTTTGAAATCCTCCCACACATTTCTCGGTCCACACAAACTTCTATTTCTTCTTTTGCAATTCTATAGTCGGATTTGCTATATTCGAAGAACCCTCGACGAAGCATCGATAATATCCCACTAAACCCATGAAGCTACGCACTTCTGGGACATTCATCGGTGCATGCCACTCCATTATAGCCTCTACCTTCGTTGGATCCACAATGATTCCTTCGTCGAAGATAAGATTCCCTAAGCAATGATTCCTCGAAATATTTGTGACCTCTTCTCGTAATTTTTTCTCTCACAACACTATATTACCAAGCATAAAAAATTCATCTTGATCTTTCGTCATCCGAGAAAATATCAAAATGTCATCAAGGAATACTCGATAGTAGTCAAGCACAGTATCCACGACCCATCCTTCTTCCATATGAAATTAATAGGAGCACTCCAAGGGAATATACTTGGACGTATAATTCGTAGATCCAACAACTCCTTCAGTTTCACTTTCAACTTTTGTAACTCAGGGCTCGACATTTGATAAGGCCTTGTTGCCATCAATTCAGTTCTAGGTTTTAGATTGAAGGTAAATTCCATCTTGGATTTGGGTGGTACACCTGGTAATTCTTGTAGGAATCACATCAGCAAACTCTCGTACTTCGAGATGTTCTTCTAATCCTTTCGCCATGCCCTTGATGTTCGATGCTAAGTATGCATATAACTTGAATCCTTGTGCGTTCTCTCTTGTAGTTATAGGGAAAAAATGAACCTTGAGAATACTCCTCGTTTTCTTCCTACAATCACACTCCTATGTCCTTCATCGTTGGTCCAACTCAACTGCCTCATATTACCTTTGAGTATTGCATCATGCGATTCCCACCAGTCCATACTAATCAAGTAGTCATAAGATCTCAAGATTACGACATTTAGGTCGAACTTCGCTACACTATTCCCTAGGTTAAAGAGATAGTTCAAACCCCTTCCTCCAACCATCCGGTAGACACCCGAAGTCACTTCGACGAGTCTAAGATCATACTATCGAATTCCTTCACCTAAATCCCTTCAGCGTGGTACTAGGAATATAGCTCTCTATAGCCCTAGGATATAACAAAAACTATAAGTTTGGTTGGCGATGGTACCTGAAGCCTCAAGCAGAGTGGACTGGTGCTTGGCCTGGCAGTTATTCACCACGGTCATGAATCCTATGGGCCTTTCCCATATTCACAATAGTAGTGTGTCCTGTTGACTCGACCACTCTGGCCCTCTCAACTGGATAGGCATGTTGGTAATGTGGCTCTCCACATGTCCAAAATCTAGTCTTCAGTCTAGTGCTATAGGTCCCTGAAGTAATAGTTGTTGGCTTTCCATCCAGAAACCCTATTATGTTCTGTTGAACAAGCCCAAATCTTGTTGTTGCTGAAGCAATGGTCCCTTATAGTGGGGTTCTTTGTTGAGGAACCTGTCGTCGTGGTGCCATTAACAAGGGTTCTATGTATGTATCTTGATACCAAGATGTCTTGTATGGCCAACGTCTGATGTTGTTGCGCACTAGATGTTATCAGTCCAGATGGTATTGTAGGAGTCCTTCCCAAACTCCCATGGTCAAATATTCCTTATCTAAGAGGCCTACTAGACTACATCGTGCAATGTCTGAGGATTTATATCCTCACCTTCGCACGAAATATGGAGTTAAGGACAATCACGAACTTTATAATCCCTATCTTCTTCGTGTTCATATGTGGGTCATACTAAAGCAGCTCAAAAAATATGGTCTCATAATATGGCACCATACGACCACCATGTCGTAAGGTGCTGAACTCATCGAGCTGGTGCTCAATGAATTCCTCTGATAATTACTTCTATCTGAATCATTCCCCTAACACGACTTTGATGACCATGTTTAGCTAAGGTAGGAGCATCTTCCTCCATAAAAGATCGCTCCCCTTTAGCTAAATACCACCTATGTAGACCTTCGTGCTGGAGGTCATAACCATGAAGCATGAAGCAAATTGCCTTGATATCCATCCATGCCTCGAAGGCTGAGCCTTCCATAGCACTCGTGAACTCAGGAACTTAATATTCTAGAGTTTTTTCATGAATGTGACCAGTACTAGCTAGGGCACACTGTGGACCCTCGGGGGTACAGGAACCCTGGCCTTATCTCAGTACAAACAGTTAGTCAAGGCCTCTGAAATTTCCCTGGAAGGACCTTGCCAGACCATCCACATCACTACAGCAGTCGACTCCTACCTGAGGAATTATTCTTCCCTTTGAGGGTTAGACTCCTAGGGCGTGGGCGCTTTTGGAGGTGTCGCACCTTGCTCCCCAACACCATGTTGTGAATCTCTGCGGCGTCCTCTAGCCATGACTACCGCAAGGATAGGTTAAAAATTTAATTAGTGCTATGATTTAATCAAGGGTTTAATTCAGTGGAAGGTGTGGCTATCCACAGTTGTAGGGTTGAACCTTATCTGATACCACATGTAATGACCATATCGTTATGACCACAAAAGCGATGTAGATCAGGTGAATTTTTTATTTTTACTGATTGCTACATTATGAAATTGAAACATCAGTATCAAGGTAAGCACAAGATCCATTTGTCATATTAACCTAATCACTAATCGATCATTATGCACAATTAATCGATCATAAGAAAATCATACCGCAACATTGAGACAAGCACATTAGTGAGCTAAGGCATAAACAATTATGCGTCAACTTAGTCCATAGCGCAAGCCACCTAACCACTATTCATCCACACAACCAAGGCAAATGTAAAATCAATATTAAAACGATCATGCACCAACATATATATAGGGCGAAGTGAAATCTGAGTATTTAATGATCATGCATCAACATCTCGGTGGCGCTAGATCCAAAACATAATGAGGAATCATCCACAAAAGATACAATCATTCCGTGCAAGAAGACTAAATTCTAAACATCATACAATACATTAGAATTCATTGCACAAGAGGTCGAAAATCTCTAACATCATACATTCATTTAAAATCAGTGTGCAAGAAGTCTACAAGATAACCAACAATCATTCATACCTTGACTTTCCAATGCATGCAGGCAGAATAATATAAACATTATGTGATACATCAATCAATCCTTTTAAATTTTCATGCGTGCAAGAGATAACTAAGTTTAACCCATCATTCAATAATAACTAAGTCTAAGCGAGCATGCATCCCCTTCATCTAAAGTGCAAGTGTACCCATGCCTTTTTAGCCCAAGGTGAAATATATCTAATCTCATAATGATCATACTCTACAATGATTACAAGGTGCTAAGGAAATCAAATCTTTAACTAGCATTCATGACACAACCAATGCACAAAAGTCCAGGATTTAAACCTTCATGCAAGACACGTAATCTATAAGTGTGAGAAGTCTAAAGTCTACATCATTTACTCATTAATAAATTAATGGTGAAATAAAGGTTGTTAATCCATTATACATTGATAAATTATTAACGCACATAAGGATTGCAATCCTTCATTCAATAAAACCTTTGTTGGCACAAGTAAGGAAATCTAAATAGATACCTAAATCATACATCGCATTGAGTTTAGGTGCAAGAGTATCCTCAGTTACTTGATTGCACAAATATATAAGGTGTAACAATCATTCACCACCTCCTAAATTCATTACGCGCAAGTAGTCAAATGTCTCTAATATTCGTCTCTAGTTCAAGGATTCGCTGCGCGTGAAGAGTCTAGGGTCTAACATCATGCGTTACACTAAAATTTCAGTGCATGTGAGGTAAATATTTAATTATGTATACATCTAAGGAGATATATCTAAGCCTTAAGGAAATAACCTTAACAACCACTTTAAAGGAAACAACAATAGGGAAGGGAAATGAACATCAACAAGGGAGTTAACAATAAGAATCCCTTACACAACAACACCCTTTTAGCACAAGCATTACAATAAAAATGGAGCGTTTAAATAACCCTTAATCTACCTTGGTAAACCTTCAAGTCAAGCCTTTAATAACGTTGAGTGGAACATTTAATAGCATTAAATTGAACCCTTAATGAAAAAGGGATGGGAATTAATTATACCTTAAGTGGATCATTCAAAACAAATTAATGGTAAGAAACTAACCCAACAACTGATTAGAAACTAGCTACCCAACCCTTACCCTGATACCAAGCTAAATGGAAGGTTAATCGATGAGTTGGACAACTAAGAAAGGAGGGGTTCCCATTCACACACTTGGTGCCTTGAATGTAGTATTAGGTCAATAAAAAGAGGGAATTTCACTACGTAAAAAAACTAAAGTCGATGATAAAGGGAGTAAAATTCTCGGAGTAAAGGGAATTTCTCGGAGTAAGGAAGGCAGAGCTCATCGAGCAAAGTCTAGGTCTGAAAACTCAAAGATAAGGTGTTTGAATCGTTACTAGATCCTCCCCATATGCATAGGAGAGATATGGGTATGAAAACGTAGAAATTAGGGGGTGGATCGTTGCTAGCTTCCTCCACGAGCTACATGCATGGATTACACCAGAAATTGCACAATGCAGAGGCTCAGGGAGAAATTCGTTGGGAAGGAAATTTCATCTATGTGTCACAGGATCATGGGAATATACATGTTCATGGGAAAGGCAGTTTCCTCTTTTCATCTATTTCTGAAGAACCATCTAAATGTGACAACCATCGCATCGTGAAAAATACATAATATGGTATACAAAGAGATACATGTGAATCTCTAGAGATAGGCCATCTTGGTAAATAATCAAGCGCTAATATTGTATACAATGATTAACCATTTTACTATCTCTGACTATGCATTGTGATAAATCCATATTAAGGCAAGAGGTGCACGCATAAACCCATCCATGGGTGAGGGCCGACACATCCATGAGCAATAAGTAGTAATAATAAGGGATTAAAACATTAGTTGAGTAAAAGAGCGTTGCGCACAATTTTTGGGTGCACTTAGTTTGAGGGAAAATCAAAGTAGAAAGAGGGCAGTGCAAAATGTTCTAGGCCAGAATGAAATAAACAAAAATCACAAGCCTTCTCACACATCCTTTGGCAGATTAAAAACCCAATAAGTTAACGTAGGGAAACACAAAATTTTTGTTGTGGAAAAAAATAAACGGTCTAAAACAACTTCAATACACTCTCCCACTCAAGGCAACAAATTCCCTTTTTTTATAGAATCAATAAAAAAAAAGCAATGAGACTCTATATCCACAAGGAAGCCAAATATTTTTGGGCAGTGAATATCGATTAAAACCAAAATGCTGAGACAACAATGTGGAGATAAGAAAAAACAAAATGGATAAAAAATCCTCTAAATCATCAGCTAGTTAGTGGGCGAAAAAAAGAAGGGGCATAGATATAGATCTCACATAAATCGCGGAGACTTTCTTCAGTCAGGAAGATTCAGATGAAGGAATAGCTTACAATCCAATGCTAAGGTAAAATGCCAAGGAAGTGGAAAATGCAGAGACAAAAATAAATTATGAGCATAGAAATTAAATCGCTTAGCATAGGCAAACTAAATCGTTGAGAAAGGATAAAATAAAACCATTACAATTACTACAATAATTAAATCCATGAGCATAAATTAAACAAATACAATGCAAATTAACCATGAGTACCATAACCGACGTTGGCTTCCTGATGTCATTCGACTGCTGGCGATCCTCCTCGCTCCTTCTTTCTAATCGCTGAGACCTCATCGGTACCTACCAGCCAATGCTAGGGTTACTATTCTCCCCTGAGCCCCCTGAGATGAAAAGAGGCCATGAACACAAAACCAGAGAAAAATCTATCTCCCAACTCACCTTTCAAGGTTGAGCTACCACTCCCTTTTCGAGTTAGGCATCCCAACTCCCACAAGAAAAATCAGTCAAGAAAAATTTCAGAAGCATAACCTTACACATACTAGTCGTGAGACATACTCCTCCTCTGCCATTCCTTTTATATAGTTTTCTTTGTGATTAGTTGTTAAAACCCTCATTAGATTCTTTTTATTAAATTTATTTAGGATAAACCTCCACGTACACATGTCACCTGATCCCTTAGATGGGCCAGAAAGTAACTAATTAATTAATTTAAATGCCCAATTTCCCTCACCCACCTAAAAGCGTTCCTAAAAATGCTCCTCGATGTGCCTTTATTCCCTTACATTCTTTTTAATGACTGATGTCTTTCTTAAATCCTAGTTGAGTTAGAAATTAGAAAGTTCTCTAGGCTAGATTCCCTTCTATGTTCCACATTACCTTTTTCTTTAATTTTTCCTTTTTGGTCTAAGTTTTGAATTAACAAGTTTGTACTTAGTCAACAATTAATCTTTTAAATATTTTAATCCTCCATTGCAATTTTTATTTAATTATTATGTTTGAATTTTCTTCATCTCCCCCTTGTCTATTTAGTTTTGTTTTTGTTCACAAGTCCTACTTAGACCTAGGCTTCAATTTACTAGGCTTGGAAAAAGTTTTAAAGGGAACTTAAATTATTAATCTTTACTCATAAAATCATTCATTTTAAGGCTGACGAGGTGCTAAGGAGACATTGTTTTCTAGGTACTAGGTTCATTAACTTACAGAGTTAAAATCGCGACATGCCCTTCAAGAAGCACTACGTGCTCCAAGGGTGCCACTCATCTACATTCATTTTTATATTATGTGACGTGCCCTTCAAGACACATTATGTGCTCCAAGGGTGCCACTCTCCTACATTCATATTTATTTTACTCAACGTGCCCTTCAAGACGCACTGTGTGCTCTAAGGGTGTCACTCTCCCCTTGACTGATTTTGGTAGACATCAAACCCCTGGAGTCAATACTCGGTTAGGTGACCTTGTGGGAGACTAAGGGCATCTAAGGAATAAGGACCTTGGCTTCTTACATGCTCATTAGAATCATCGTGAGAGACTATCACAGTCTGCCCTCACGACATCGTGGATCTCTCGAACTAGGTAATCATTAACCTACAGTTCGAGGCACGGTTTAAGTGCTGGTAGGTTGTGGCAGGGCTGTTGCCACACCTCTCCCTCAATAACTCTAGTTGTCGTGTATGACCCCTCTACTCCAAATGTTAGTCTGACTAGCAACCTATCACCAGTATGCATCCATCAACAAACATGTTAGTGATCCATAAAGAACATCATATTATATAAGTCATATGTCACATATGCAATAACATAAATTCGTAAACCATAAACAATCCACTCCTTGACTCGATTTGGAGTCCAAGGATGTCCATCGATGTTGTCATCATCCTCAACCTATCAAGAGTCCTACACACTCAGGAGAAACCAGTCAATAGCACCTATCTATACATAATAACATAACATAACATCATAAATCATAAGCTCATCATTGGAATCCATAAGCGAAGCAGTCACTCATATAATGAACTGGATCAATTGCATGCAAGTGTCCTTAAAGAATAAGTCACATCAGAAGTGTGTGCAAGAGAGGGATGTTATAATATTATTTCCTTTCAGAACACTTCATTCAAGGTTTTTGGATTATCAAACTCTATTCTATCCTATTCTAAAATTTTACCATTTCATCTTTTATATAGGGCACCAATCTCAATAGTTCCATAAATTTAGTAATCATATCCTCCATAGACATCTGTCCTAAATTCGGCTCATATAGCTATTTTTTTTTTCTCTCATAATAAATTTCTGACATGTGTTGTTTCTTAAAATGTTACTTAAAATATTCCCATTCCATTTTCTTTTCTTTTACTCCTTTGGCTAGTTTTAAGTCCTGAAACCATATACTAGCTTTACCTTTCAGATTATAGATAGCCATTCTTGCTTTCATATTACTAGACTAATTGTAAATATGGAAGTATTTATTTTATGTCAAGTAACCAAGCTTCCACCTCTTCACAAGTTATGGACTCTCCATCAAACGTTGAAGGTTTAATTTTTTTTAAATTTCCATCTAAGTGATCCATCGATTTTCGTTTCTTCATTGTAGAGACTTTATTCTCAGTTATATGTGTGTCATTAGAAGAGTTGTTTCGTTTCTCTATTCCATGGCTCGAATCCTTTGAATATGTTTTACTAAATTCCTCATCTACATCATCATTCTTTGGGCTCTTTTTCATTGATATGCTTCATAACAATATCACATTTATTTTTTGTTGATCTTCCTGTGCTTTCTTTAGTTTTTCGTTATCAGTCTTGAACGTTTGTAACTCTACAATAAGGTTCCTCATTGTTTCCAAAACCCGGGTTGTTGAACTACCCTCGCTTTGATGTTTTGGGTTTCTATGAGGCTCTTGATTATTATTTCCTTCAGGTTTATCTTCCTCTCCATTTTGTATTGACATATTTACAAAAATTTCAAAGCAACTTGTTTGTAACAATGCAAAATTTTGTTTGTTAGATTTTTCATCAACATTCTATTTTTCCTGGTGATGTCCTTAGGCCTAAGTATTGTAACCTACATCTATTATACTATATGTAATATACCCCATCATTTCATAGTAAAAAGAATATGTTACAAGGACTTTTTTACTTTTTCCTTTCTTTCTTTAAAAACAAATTTATTTAGTGGTCATCAAGGATTTTTCTTATATGAAAATAAAGGATTTACAACAAGATAAATTGCCAATTATTACCTATGGCTCACAAATATATATAAATAAATATATTCCTAATAAGTATTTCACTTACAAAAATCTTAGCCCCTCACTTCTTCAACCACCCCATCATTTCACACTAAAAAACAATTGTTACAAGGGCACTTTTTTCCTTTTTCCTTTCTTTCTTTACAAATAAATTTATCGAGTGGCCATCAAGGATTTTTCTTAAATCTAAAGCAAGGATTTCTAACAAGATAAATTTTCCATTTGTACTTCTTGTTCACAAATATATATAAATGCATATCTTCCTAATAAGTATTCCACTTACAAAAACTCTTAGCCTCTCAATTCTTCAAACAATAAGCACATTTTAATAGTTTTCTTATTTATAGTATAGTTGTTTAGCTTTAGAAAAAGGGTTGAGACTAGGTCTATGAATTATTTAACACATAATGTCTCAAATTATACTTACAAGTGGTTTAGGTTAAATCTTACGATATAATAGGAAGTGTGGGATGAACACCCCCGAGACATAAACTATTTATTCAACCATTGAATAATTCCTATTGAATAATTGCTAAGGTTTAATTATTCAGCCAATGATCAAAAGTTTAACGCTAAAGTAGGTTTTCCTTGAATCCAAGATAATCGTTTTCTTACAACTTGAGCATTGAATTGTGTTCTGCACTAGGGAGGTAGACTTCTTCCTTCTCATTATCTTCTTGTACTCACAATGTAATATCAAAAGGTTAAGAACCAATCCTATGTTTCCACCCATGCAGCGTCACATGGATTACAATCTTCGAGGAGTTTCATACCATAGAGTGTTATGTAATCGTACTGGGTTAAGGGCTCAAGAAATGTCTAGTTTTTGGTGTGTATTGGGTAGGGTCTTCCAAGAAAAAATTGATTATTTTGGCAGCCCGAATTTCATTCTTTTTTGCTGGATATGAAGTTTGTTGTTTACCAACTTAGAGTTTGTTTTTACCAGTCAGTAAAATCCCTTATACCGATATTTTTTTTTCCCTGCATTCTCTATTCGTCAGGGTTCAGAGATCATGGAGCATGTATCTAATTTCCAAAGATGCTCTTCGCCCAAAAGTATATAGTAAGTTGGCATGTAACTAATTATTTATTTTAATTTATATTTTCCTCAAGTAATGTTTGGTTAGATCTGTTTATTTCATGTTTGTATGTTTAACGTTTTTTAATCTTGAAACAGGGTTTTATCATATGGGAGAAGCCCTTACATAGTGTAATGGTTTAGAATATATGTTTCCTCTTAAGAGGTCACAGGTTCAAATCCAGAGAAGAGA
>JZKD02S1604322.1:20231-31500 GCA_000966675.3 Picea glauca | reverse complement strand
CTTTTTCTATCGATGTTTGATGTAGATCCTCCATTGCGCTTTATCCACTTGCTCTCGCTGCTCCTTCCAAAGACAATCCTGCAATCAAGACAAAACACTACGCATGCATGCTATTATTTTATCTAAGGGTTAGAGATTAAGCATAAATCAAATAAAATATATATCACTCGTGCATTGGGACGGTAAAAGTATTCTTTTATTAATATCAAGATGAATCAACTTACAATAATGATAGAGACCGGCCACCGTTCCTCGATCCTGATCCTGGGTTCCTCCTCTTCTTTGTCCTCCAAATGCTTTTCTTGAATTCTTCTTAGGCTTGACGAAAGGCTAAAGGGTTGGGACAAATGGATTCGACAATTGGGCAGAGTTTCTTTGCTATCTTTTTCCTCCTCCAAATAGTACCCCTACCCCTTCTTTTATAGGCTAGAAGGAGCTAGGGTTTTGGACGAACTCTCGGCCATGCATGGCTGGGAGTTTCATTTAACTGACCCAAAGCTTTTCGTCCCGTCGACAACTTTCCTGTTTTTGTGCTTTGTTAGGTAAACGCGGGCTGTAGTAGGCCAGCCAGCGTTCCAACGCGTGCAGTAGTAGGCCTGCCAGCGTTCCAATGCGTGCAGTAGTGAGTTAGGGTGCGTTTCACTTGATTTAAGAGGATTTTTAAGAGTTTGTTCAACATTGCTTTGGCAAGGAAGGGGTATGAGCTGGCCTGATGCCAGGTAAGCATGGATGGTGCAATTTAGGGTTATAACATGAAGGACATTAGTTTAGTTGAGTATTTAATGTAGCGATTTGTAAAAGAAAGCAGGTCAAGTCGACCCATAGAGGAAGAGAATCGAGTTGACTCATGTGTTAGCATATTCGAGATGCAATTAAGTCAAGTCAGAAAAAATTCAAAGGAGGGGTTTAAATGTGAGAATTCAAAGGAAGGTGATCCCCTCCTCCATTGTAATATAATTCAATATAAGATCATTATCTTACTAGGTTCGGTCGATACCTAGTCAATGTCATGAAGCTAAGCTATGCATAGGAAAACACTATGTATTTATATTTTACTAATTCTTAGAGTCTTAATTATAGTCAGTCATCCTTCATATAATATACAAATGCAAGATTCCATACATTGCCATAATTGTTGCATCACAACCATGTTAAAAAGCACCAACCCGACATAGATAGAGCATTTGAGGATAAATCAAGACTCTTGGAGCAGCAACTGATAAGAAACAGAACAATGACTAAGTACTTGAACAAAAAAATGAGCATCGATAGAGGAAACTTTTGGAGCGGGTAAGTGAGAAGAGCACTTATGGTGAACAATGGTCGAAGGCATTCAAGAGAGACATTTTACACACACACAAAGCTCTTAAAGAAAATATGATGACAAGAAAACCAAATTAATTGATCCCCTGAGTACAAGAGTTGNCCAAATAGTACCCCTACCCCTTCTTTTATAGGCTAGAAGGAGCTAGGGTTTTGGACGAACTCTCGGCCATGCATGGCTGGGAGTTTCATTTAACTGACCCAAAGCTTTTCGTCCCATCGACAAATTTCCTTTTTTTGTGCTTTGTTAGGTAAACGCGGGCTATAGTAGGCCAGCCAGCGTTCCAATGCGTGCAGTAGTAGGCCTGCCAACGTTCCAATGCGTGCAGTAGTGAGTTAGGGTGCGTTTCACTTGATTTAAGAGGATTTTTAAGAGTTTGTTCAACATGGCTTTGGCAAGGAAGGGGTATGAGCTGGCCTGATGCCAGGTAAGCATGGATGGTGTAATTTAGGGTTATAACATGAAGGACATTAGTTTAGTTGAGTATTTAATGTAGCGATTTGTAAAAGAAAGCAGGTCAAGTCGACCCATAGAGGAAGAGAATCAAGTTGACTCATGTGTTAGCATATTCGAGATGCAATTAAGTCAAGTCAGAAAAAATTCAAAGGAGGGGTTTAAACGTGAGAATTCAAAGGAAGGTGATCCCCTCCTCCATTGTAATATAAGTCAATATAAGATCATTATCTTACTAGGTTCGGTCGATACCTAGTCAATGTCATGAAGCTAAGCTATGCATAGGAAAACACTATGTATTTATATTTTACTAATTCTTAGAGTCTTAATTATATTCAGTCATCCTTCATATAATATACAAATGCAAGATTCCATACATTTCCATAATTGTTGCATCACAACCATGTTAAAAAGCACCAACCCGACATAGATAGAGCATTTGAGGATAAATCAAGACTCTTGGAGCAGCAACTGATAAGAAACAGAGCAATGACTAAGTACTTGAACAAAAAAATGAGCATCGATAGAGAAAACTTTTGGAGCGGGTAAGTGAGAAGAGCACTTGTGGTGAACAATGGTCGAAGGCATTCAAGAGAGACATTTTACACACACACAAAGCTCTTAAAGAAAATATGATGACAAGAAAACCAAATTAATTGATCCCCTGAGTACAAGAGTTGYAGAATAGTTTTTGGGTCGTGACAACAAAAGAATGGTATGAGTGGCCAATGGCATAGACCCTCRTTGATCCCCCTATAATGAATCCTCCAAAAKAAAAATCCTAACAGAGTGCGTAAGCAGTCTAGGTTTGAACTGAGCGACCCACTTGGAAATAACAATAGCCAAGGAAACTCTTGATGAGGAATGTATAACATGGAGATCGAGGAGATGGGACCTATAATATATAGTCACTTAGATACAATAGAGTCTAATCACAGTAAACCTTGTATATGTCTATCACCTTATCTAGCTGGCAGTTGTTGTGGCTGAGTTATCTATGCAAAACGGTATGTATGGGTGGTACAAAATGAGGATACTTCTGTAGCACCAGAGACCTAGAACATTAGTGCACTTTTCCTCGGGACGAGCAAGGAATTGAGTGTGGGGGAGATGTTGGGAGGCCTCTTAGGCCCTTGCAATAGTCATCATACTTTAATACATAAGTAAATATAGGAATACATATGTAATAAGGATAAATATGTAAGTAAGTAAAATTATGTAACATAAAAGATCTTAAAGAATGATTAGTTGGAGTGGGTACAACCGCTCCAACCATCTCTCATATGTATTATACTCATGACTAAAGAATAAATGATGGATTGGTTTACCTTCGCAATTACTCTTTCACGTTCATGAGTATGTGTGTGTGCTTCGATGTAGTCTCTCTGTGAATGTCGTTGTAATCTATAAGATTACAAGAGTGGCGAAACAATTCGCAACTCCGACCGACCCGAAAATCATTCATCAACCATAAATGATTTCATTTTGGGACCAAACATTTCACCACTCTAGAAAACTCGACCATCGACTATTAGCTACCATCATTTTCCTTTGGAAAATTCAAACACTTAGATTTTTTTTATCAAAACTCTGATGAACCTGCATCATTGATCTACCATTTAGAATGATCTCGATCATTGATCCATCAAACATCGCTTGACTTTGTTGAGGAACCTTGACTGATGATATGATCCATTTCCCAAACCCCTTAAATTGAATCTTGACCATTGATCAGCCCCAACATCCCAACACTAGAAAATTAATACAGACTGTTTATTTTATCCATTTCCAAAACAACTAAAAATAAATCTTGGTCATTGATTCAATATTTTTTCAAAATGGTCAAAAATGAATCCAAGTTGTCGATCTACTAGACCTTAGCAACGTATAAAATCCTTATACTTTTTTAAATTTATGAAAATCAATCCAAGTCAGTGATCTCGATATTGAGTGTGATCTCGTCCATCGTTTATTCAAGCTCTCCTAGCTCAGTCAACCTCCATTAAAATGTGAATTTCGACCTTGTAGGTCGAATCGAACTCTGTAATTTGACTGATTAATTCCATTAAAAATATCAAATAGTTATGAGGAAATCATATCTCAAATTTTTCTCATAAAATTGGGGATTTATTTATGGTTGTCACTGTCTTCCCTCAAATTCATCACATATCAAAATATATGACAATGAATTTGTCCAAATTCACACTCGTTCTTGGCCCATAAGGGTCTAGTGCTGAACTTAATTTCTGATACCACTTTTTAACATACCTAGCTCCCATTTGGGTCATGTCACTACTAAAATGACCAAATTTAATTGTATGATACCCAATATATATGCAGAAATAACACACACCATGACATTCAAAGTCGTGCAACTATCTATGCTGCTTAAAAAAATAATTGCAACAACTATAAGTATGCAGAACGACAAGTAAACAACATATCACAATATTCAACCACATAAATAGATATTTTAAGGAATCTTTCTACTCAAAACAATTAGCATTTAACCAATATAACTCAAAGTAATTTGCACAACAACTATATCATCATTTAACATAAATGAACACGACAAATATAACACTTATCTTATAAAGGTATGCAACCCACTGCAAAGGACGAACATTCCTCCCAACCGTAGAAATGTTGCTCCAGTTCTCAATAACAAGTTACCCCTAAGTTGGGGCTACAAGTACACAAGAGACGATGATCCCTAAGGTTGGGTAATGTCCCACTCTCAACAGTCACACTCATACCTAATTCCAGTCCACCAACTCTCTTCCCCTCAACCTACACAACCCAAGTGATGGAATTCCCCTTCACTAATCACAGTCCCTCAATCCTTTCCACTCCCCTTTAGCGCTTCCAACATAGGTTGGACAAGAAATGTGCTTCTTGGGACCTTAAGAATTCTACATTTTCAACACTAATTCACCCAGCAACAAAATGTGTGCTTTCCACGACTAATTTAAAACAACATGTTACTCCTAGGAACAAAACCTCTTTCTCCATGAATATTCAGCTCCAAACAGTTGCTAAACTTGTCCACAACAATTCCCTTCAAAATTCAACACTCAAAAATCCTTTGTTGGCCAGAAAAATCCATGTAAAAATTGCTCTCTATGCAAAAACATGAATCTATAATTCTAGTCTACTACCGAAATCAATTTCCTCTCTTTCTCTTTCTTACTCATCTTGCACTCTTTTCCAGGTTGATTGTACTTAGTCTCCATGCTCTAAATATCCATGGGAAGTGACTCTGACACCAACCCTCGTACATGAATTCAATGATTGGGCTCTAGAACACTCAACAACTAGTGGAAGGTTCATGGTAAGGATAATTTATAAATAAATTGTTTGGGTTTAATAAACATGAGTAAACTCTCCCTCTTGGACCCCTTCCCTCTCTTGTGGATACTTACCCCCAAAATCTCCATCTATGTCCATTGAGTCAATGATACATTTTATTCCTTATATCAATTTACATCGTTTACATATTACATCAATTTGGATTTCGACCATACATTACATATACAATATACATCGCTAATTTGGGGTTTGAAAACCAGGGTGTTGTAGAATGTACATATTTTTGTTTGATCAATTAGTTATCACATGGTCCTAAGAAAATCTTAATGGAATTAGAAAATCCCACTTGTCTTATTGTTAATGTGGGATTATTTATAATGTGGTTTGTTAATGTATTGTTTATTGCAATGCAAAGTTCATCTCTATGTGATTTTTTTGATTTTATTATTTAGGAGGTTGTTAGATCTAGTTGGTTCTAAGAGATATTTCCAACTAGTTGACTCCTATATTAGTATGTGGTTGCGATATTCTCTCAAGAAATAGATTGTATGGATAAGATAGTCAATCTATATTAAGTCAAGCTTGATGTATAAATATTCCATATTGTGGGATGATAACATAAGATCATTAGAATGGTTTGTGTGTATAAGCATCATGTATCTTATTTATTTTCTTAATTTGGTACCAAAGTTGGTCTGGCCTTAACTCCCTCATGAGAGCGCCCAAGAAAATGAGAGAGATGTGAGTTATAATCCTCTGTAAATATGTAGAATTATATTCGAGTGGAGTAGATTTCTTGTTGAGAAATGCATGTTTTCTATGAAGATTTTGTGTTCCTGTGGGGGTGACATTGTTGAAGTATCTTCCCGCATGGAGGGCCAAAAATTCAAGAGTTTTATCCAACAAAAAGGTGCTCCTATTTGTCAGAGAAAAATTCAAATACACCAAGACAAGTTGTAACTACTCATGGGGATGTGCATTCTAGTGTTCCAAAAATTGAGAAAGAACAACTCGTTCCTTTTCTACACATCGGTGATATTCGATATCATGGGCATGGGAAACAATGCCTCATTCTAGTCGAAAATCATGGCGAACCTTGTCATCATATTCAATGCTTTCGTCTTCATGTTCATAGTTTACAGGGTCGAACAAAGATTCTTCTTCATGGAAGGAAAAATGAAAATGATTCTCTGTCATTTACTGATGCATATGGGTGGTCCCAGGGTCCACTCTCTTGGATGGTATGCAATGATATTTTTCCAATGGAAACCCATTCCTCTAAGTAGAGCCTCGTGATCTTTGATGTGAAAGAAAAAGTGGACAAACTTTTATTTCCAGAATAGAGAAAATAGTTATATTAGTTTTAGATTTTGTAAATTATTGCAATTGTATTAACATTGTCATTTGTTTGTGAAACAAATGATGATGAATCTCGGTAGATAGAAGTATGTTCATAGAGTGACTAGTATGTGGTTTACTAATGTATTATTTATTATAATGTAGAGTTTATCTCTACTTGAGATGTTTTCTTTTGTTATTTAGGAGATTGTTAGATCTAGCTGGTTGTAAGAGATATTCTCCAACTACTTGACTCCTAGATTAATTATGTGGTTGAAATATTCTCTCAACAAATAGATTATAATATGCCAAGCTTGATATATAAATATGAAATATTATGTAATAGTAATATAAATAGTGAAAAACCCTCGAATGGGGTGTTAGGGAGGCAAACGTGGCATACGACGGAGGCAGGCACCAGCCACTGAGGCATGGAGCCACGTGACGGGCTTGTGCCATAGCCCGCCACCCTCCTCTGCATTTAAATGGTCTTTACTACGATTTGAAGGGGCATTTACGAAGTCTCCCCCTCCTCTTTTGCATCTTTGTATGGCTGGGTTAATGATGGTTGTCTCTCATCTTCGCCTACATCCCGAAGGGCTCATCCCCTCCCAGCCTTGGCCAGTTCTCTAGTTTGATGCTACCTCTGCTCACCCCCAGGCCATATACCTCTGCTTGGTGCACCTAACCTCCTCGGCCAGTCACAATTATTACCTTATTCCACGTCCAAGGAGAAGGCCATGGAGGGGCTCGCCCTGGAAGCCTCGCCGACCCTCGGTCTCGCCAAACGACTCACCTTCCACCTGCTCGTCCCCCCCCCTCCAGTCCGAGCCTTTCATTGCTTCCTCTCATGCCCCACCGAACTTGCAGTTTGAATGTCTGGAAATAATCCCCCGGATGCTGAGCTCATTCTCGCATCTCTTTCTAGACCCTCCTGTGGATTTCACAGCCCCCACACTAGTCCCTGATCCTCTGAGAAACCCAGGAGGCGAACCTCCTCCTCCTCGTAGGCCTGGGAATACTGGATACCATTTCACTGATTCCTTCAATAGCGTGTAGTTCAGAGACAACCTGACTATCCTTCACGGCTTGGTCTTTGAACTCCGCCAAGGGGTGGAGGACCTCCAGTTTCGCCTTCAAGCTACAGATGAAAAGGTGGCGGTCTTTCTTCAGACTCTCTCCTCCATGCACAAAGCTTTCTCCTCAGACTCAGAAGAAGAGACCCCAATGGAGGAACCCAGTGCAACTCCAAGTGAAGGCCATGACAAGGTGCAACGATCAGAAGATATGGATCGGGAGCAGGATGGGCGCGAGAGCAGTGTTGGGGAGAGGGAATCAGCACGGAAACTGCAGCAAAATGCTACTACAGCTGTTGATGGAACCGAGTGCGATATGAACGTCGAAAGGCAGTGGGCAGACCAGGTGACGTATGTCGAGGAGGAGCCTTGGACAGAGGACCTCCACGCCACGTGGCCAAGCTATCTACCAGGTGTCTAGATATATAGTGTCTTTCAAGGTCTTGTAAGCCTTTTTAGTTTTAGCTGATAAACAGTTTGTCTAAGACTTTTTTACTGGTCTATCATACTACATATGTTTGACTCCTATGCTGGTTGGACTGGTTTCCCCTCTGTTGGGGCAGTCCAGTAACTACAGTATGGCCATCTYTGTATTTTGCAACTTTACTTCAGCTTTGRAAGGCTTYTAATATATTATACTTCTTACTTAAAAAAAAATATAAATAGTGAAAAACATTTGTATGTATGGACATGATGTCTATTGTTTATCTTCTTAATTAATCTAATTTATTGAAAAATTGCTTCAAAAATATAACATACATAAGTACTTAATGTAAATGTATTAATTTATCAAACGTTACAAAACAATTATATCATACATCTCACGCTATCCATTAACAATTACTAGCTTCCTTTTCATTAATTTATATATTATTTTTTAATTTGAATGAAATATCATCATCTCATCACATGTGTAAACAAACATGTGATGACATCAAATATTGAGTGACCATCAATTGAAAACAAACACGTGAAGACAAGAAACATGCAATAATGTAAAAACGTTTACATCATTTTCATTTAAAAAACCAAAACTTGAAAATCAAATATGTGATGCTCACGTTTTATGTGGTGTCTTCTTAAATTCTAAATTCATTAACAAAAAAAAAAAACTTGAAAAACAAATCTGGGCTGCTCACGTTTTATGTGGTGTCCTCTTAAATTCATTAAAAATACAAAATACATCTGTTGAGGCAAGTCCTAATCAAGCTTTAGACCATTCTCGCGTTTATAATGAAAGAGATTCATGGAAGACTTCGCGTTGTCAATTTATAAACTTAATTATTGATCGTCATATCTATTCCAAACCTTAATTTGTCATGAAGCAGATTCATCGAAAGCATCGAGATGTGACTATATAAGTGCAATGATTGATAGTTTTGTGTGAGGTCAACACAAAAAACACAAATAATTTCCATTAGCTTTTATATATATGTATATATATATTTTTTGTTGTGTAAAAAATATTATTTAAAATTATTTATTTATTTGTATATATTTTAGTTTGTTATGTTAAAAGTTATTTTGTACATATAAATAATTATCAAATTATTTTTTATTTTTATAGAAGTTAATATAAAATATTTTTGTTGTTATGTAATTATTCATCTCCATGAAAATGATATTTTAAAAAATGTCATCATTATCTCATTCCAACTCAATATCATATTGGTTTGGACATACTTCTAAAAAAAAAATCACATAAACTTGGAAAATAAAAGTAAGTTATATTCTTGTTAAGAACTAAATAGTTTAAATACAAAATTGATGAACAAGTGGAGAAGATTATCTTTCATTGATGTCCGTTCGAAAGTAATATTGTAAAATGGTTTTGAGAACGTATTCAATTGCATATTTTAACTGATACTATTTCATTACGTGTGAATATGCCTTTTTGCCAAAATAGAATTGAAAGAAAAATATACAATGTTTTATATTATGTTAATGGATCTGCCCCTTCCTGGATTCATCAAGATCTACCTAGGATCCTTCATGGAACAATATAAAAAAAAAATATTGATTTTGAATTTTAAATTGAAATAATTGATTTTCAAAACTTAAAGGCCAGAACGCTAAACCCTATTCATGCTGGAGGTTATCTATCCTTACGTTAAGATCTACTCTCAAGGTATGATCAGGTCTAGTTTATCAAGGTTTCATCTATCGTTGTGGTCCATGTCTATTATCAAGGTTTCATCTATACTTAGGTGTTACACTATCATTCACTTCAGGTAGACATTGTTATTTAGTCTTAACATAGCTCTCAAGAAAACTACTTTATTTATAGTTGATATGGAGATGTTGATGTTTATGGCCTTCTTCATATTCATGTTGAAATGGAGATGGAAATGTCAACATAGCTTTCAAGAAAACCACTTTATTTATATTTGATATGGAGATGTTTATGTTTATGGCTTTTTTCATGCTCATGTTGAAATTTCTTTAAAATTATTAATTATCATTATAATTTATCAAATTATTTGTTATCAATTATGTTATTTAAAGTTATTTAAAATTATTAATGATCATTATAATTTATCAAATTATTTGTTATCAATTATGTTATTTAAAATTATTAATGATCATTATAATTTATCAAATTATTTGTTATCATTTATGGACATGGACGACTAATAATAATATATATGTCTAAGAAATCTATTTTTTTTTTTTATAACTTATAGTTCTATTTTTTTCATTCTTGAATGATTTGAATTCATAACTCTATTTTTTATGGTTTTTTTTATAGCTTTCTTTTAGTCGTTTTTTCCTTTTTAATGTACAGGTCCTAGCTTGCTTTTATATGATCAATAATTTTATTTCTGAATTAAAAACTAGCATAAACCTATCTTTATTTTACAATTATCTACCATCCCTATGGATCAAATCTCACATTAAAAATTTAGATAGTTATTATGTATGTATATGTTTTAAATGAATTTGATCTTTTGAAATTTGAAATTTGCTAAGTATAATTTATAATATAACAAGTATTATAGATAATGTCATTTCAAAAGTTTCATGAGGATTGAAGTTAATAGTAAAAAAATAACATTATTGGATGAAGAAGAAGGTGAAAAGTAAGAAACTAATAGGATGCTTGTAACAAATAGAAAGAAAGATGAGTAGTAGTACTTTATTTCCATTTTAATCATGAGAAATTTATAATAATGAAGTTCAACTTCTTATTTCACATTGCATTGCAAATATAGTTGATAATTAGACTTATTGGGTAAAATGTTATAAATTGGGTGTAAATGGGAGCTATATATGAAATGTTTAGAATGTTATTAAAATTTCATAATTTTGTTATTAAAAATAAAAAAATATTATCTCTTTAGTTTTGATTTTATATGGATAAATATTGTATATTTTTTATTTACTTAACAATATATAAAAATTTTTAAAGTGAGGTGTCAAATCCTAAAGCATGTCTCCATTTACATATCTCCCTCATTTTAAGTTATAGTCAAAACATATCAAAGCAAAACAATGCAGGTCACAACTTTCTATGTATTTTAATAATATGTATTACATTAAATAATATAAATAATGTTAAGAATCATATATGTATTATGTAAACAAACAAACATATATTTTAATAGATTATTTCAATAAATTCAAACAAATTGTTAAAAAAAAGTTCATGATGAGGTTTCCATCTCCGATTTTGTTTAAATTATAGTTTAGTTGAGATTCATTAGATTATTAGTTGTTATTGTGGTTAATAATTAAGTTTCCGTCCATCTCAATATTCCAAGAATATATA
>JZKD02S1604321.1:207985-231859 GCA_000966675.3 Picea glauca | reverse complement strand
TTCAGCTTGCATACCAGCTCCTTCTTTCCCTTCACAACAAATCCTTCTGGCTGCTTCATATAGATTTCTTCTTCCAGATCCCCATGTAGGAATGTTGTCTTCACATCCATTTGTTCTACCTCAAAATCAAATGCATCAACAACAGATAACATAAATCTTATATAGGTTAACTTGGAAACAAGAGAAAAAATCTCACCAAAATCAATTCCCTCAACCTGGGAATAACCCTTTGCTACTAACCGAGCTTTGTATTTCTCCATGCTTCCTTCTACATTCGACTTCTTTTTAAATACCCATTTGTTGCCAATGATATTTCTTCCAGTCGGCAGCTCCACTAAATCCCAAGCTTCATTCTTATCCAAGGATGCCATTTATTCATCCATGGCCTTTTCCCATAGATTTCCATCCTCTTAATCCACTTCCTCCCTGACAGTTCTAGGATCATCATCGGTAATAGACAAAGAAAAATTTGAACGGAAATCAGATGGAGTATACCTTTTTGGTAGCCTTCTTTCTTAAAGTGATCTCCACAATACTAGAGTATGAAGATCTTCTTCTTCTGATTCATGCTTCTGTAGAGTCAGATTCATCATATTTTAAATCAAACTCTATTTTCTTTGGTTCTTCCTTACTTTGTAGGACTTCCCATTAAACAACATCCTTCATTTCTCTAAATAGTACATCTCAGGTATACACTACCTTTTTAGTTTCTGGGTTCCAAATCTTATAAACTTTGAGACCATCTTCATATCCAATAAAGAAACACTTTTCAACCTTCTTATCTAGCTTAGTCTTTTTTTCCTTTGGAACATGAACATATGAATCACAACCAAATACCTTGAGATGTTTGAGAGAAGGTTTCTTACTAGTCCATACCTCTTGTGGAGTCTTGTCATCCAACGTTTATGAGGGTGATCTATTGACAAGGTAACATGCAATACCCACTGCCTCTGCCTAGAATTATTTCCCTAACCTGACACCACTGAGCATGCACCTTCATTTTTCCATCAACGTCCTGCTCATCCTTTCTGTAACTCCATTCTGTTGAGGTGTATATGGAGTAGTCTTCTGCCTTTCTATACTGCACTTCTTACATAATTCTTCAAATTCATTCCTGCAGAACTCTCCACCATTATCTGTCCTCAACACCTTAATTCTTTTCTTTGTTTGATTCTCAACAAGATCCTTAAACTCTTTAAACTTGTCAAAGACTTCATATTTCATCCTAAATAAATATATCCAAGTATTCCTCGAGAATTCATCTATAAATAAGACATAGTACGTAGATTTTCCCAATGATGGGAACGACACAGATCCAAAAACATCACTATGAACTAGCTATAAAATTCCTTCTTCCCTCGTTGCACCATAGGGGAATATTATTCGATTCTACTTCCCATATACACAATGTTCACATAAATCAAAATCCATAGAGAAGTTAGACATACCTTCAACCATACCTTTACTGTGTCTTAGTCGAAGACCCTTCTCTCCAATATGCCCCAGTATTTGATTCCACAACATAACCTTTTCTCCAAAGACTGTAAGATTTTGTTCTTATTCAAATCCAATATCAGGAACAATGGAACTATTACACCCATCACTAATATTTATTCCTTGCAAATTATATAGAGTTCCAAACCGAACTCAATTCAACAACACCATTGCTCCTCGAACCATCCTGCAAGTTTCCTTTTCAAATATAGTTTTTATCCCTACGTCATCCATTTTTCTTACATAAATCAAATTTCTATCCAATCCTAGGATGTGAAGAACACAAGGTAGTGTTCTAGTCCTTCCATCTATCTGGATCAACTTGAATTTTCCTTGACCTATTATTCTTGTTGTCGAGTCATCACCTAGAAAAACCTTACCTCCATCATACCTTTCATATTCACAGAACCACTCCCTATGGGGATTCATATGAAAGGATGCACCTAAGTCAACCAACCATGCCTCATGGTCTACATGTATTCTTGAAGAAGCTAAGTACACATTCCCTCCTTCTTCCTTGTAGGTATTTTCTTCTGTAGAAGGAGATTCTTCAGGTCCCTTCTTTTTCTCAACTTTATATCTACACTGCTTCCTGTAGTGCCTTTGTTTTCCACATATCCAACATACCTTTACAAAATTTCCAGAAGATTTAGGTCTACCCTTCGACTTAGATCTCCCACTTGAGAACTTAGATCTATTTCTTTCCTCAAAGCGTCCTCTTTCAAATAATGCATCTCTTCTCTGTTCTTCCATATTATTTCGTCTCATCTCCTTTGACAACAAGGATGAGACCACTTCATCAAACTTCAAGGCAATTGTATTACTACCTATGGCCACAACCAGAATATCCCATGAGTCTGGTAAAGAACACAGTAAATTGATACACTTATCTTCATCTAAAATTTTAATTTCAACAGATACTAACTAACTTACCACAGTATTGGAGGCATTCAAATTCTTTGCCACCGTGTCTCCATCTCTCATCCTCAGGTTATAAAAATTATTTCTCAGGAATATTTTATTTACTAGGTACTTAGATTGATATAACTTCCCCAATTTATCCCATAATCCTTGGTTGTAGCTTCCTCTGACACATTCAGTAATATTGAATCTGAGAGACCTAGTTGGATTATGCTCTTCGCCTTCCAATCCAACTTTTTTAATTCATTTGTTGAAGTTCCTATAGGTGTAGTACCTAGATATACCATGATCCACTGATCTTTGTCCACCAACAGATCTTCCATATTGATCTTCCATAGATCAAAACGTTGGCCATTGAACTTTTCGATCTTCATTTTTGAATTGCTCGCCATTTCTTTTCACCTGAAAAATCAATACCATAGATCTCCCATTGTAAAAAGGATTATCACAGTCCTGAGCCAAACCATTGACCACAAAGGCATCCCCCTAAAGCCAACAAAGATTTGATACCAAATGTAGATTTTAACCTTGTACAATATTTACTGCAAACATATTTTTAGTAAAATAATAGAAAATATACAATGGCAAATACAAACATTACACAAAGATTTTTTCCCTAGAAACCCAAACCCTTAAAACCAATATATTATATATTCATTCATAGTGATACATTTTTTACAATACAATATACATATATGAGCCAAAAACATACAAAACCTAACCCAATGACCTGTATTATTCAACAACCCTAATTCCTTAATCGGAAATACAAAACCATCGGCAAAAACCATGTGTCGAAAAACTACTCAACAATGGACATGAAAATCGAGCCAAAACGAAAAAACGAGGCAAAAATGTGACACTACTACTCGTGCAAAGAATATAACACACACCCAACATAAAGACCAATTGACATGATTATATTTCTTCAACCTATCTATTAAACATTTCACAATTTCAACAATGTTAGGAATAAACCTTCTCAAAAAATTTATCTTATCCAAGGATGATTGTATCTCTTTCTTATTTTTGGGTAATCCAACAATTTTTATTACTTCAACTCTTTGAGGATAAATTTTAACACCTTCCTTAGAAACGATATGTCTAAATGGTTTACCTTATTGCATTGCAAAATGAGTTTTCTTAGTATTAAAAAATAAACCATATTTATTACATTTCATAAATGTTTGTCTAAGATGTTTTAAATTATCTTCGTGTGAATTTGAAAAAATAGTCAAATCACTCAAATAAATAAAAACAAATTTATCTCTTTCACCAAAAAAAATCTATATCCCTATGAAATATTGCACCTACATTCATCAAACCAAATGGAATTTTATCATACATGAATGTTCTCCAAGGTGTAGTAAATGCAGTCAATTATGTATCATCTTTATGCATAGAAATCAAGTTTTAACAAGAAAAACCACCAATCATAGAAATTCTATTGGCTCCAACTACTCTCTACAAAATATAATATATCTTAGGGAGAGGGTATTTATCATTTAGTGAAGACTTATTTAAATTTCTAAAATCAACAAACATTCTTATTTCACCATTTTTCTTCTTCATATGAACTAAGTTTGCTACCCAAGCCAAATTTATAAGAGGAACTATTATCTTGGTGTATAATAATTTATTTAATTCATTTTCAATCATTGGAAGAAGAATGGGATTTACCTTCCTTAATTTCTTTGTAAAATGTTTTGACCCATCTTAAGTGGAATTTTATGTTGAATAATGTTGGTATCATAAGTCTTTAAGTCCTCATATTTCCATGCAAAAGACTCAATATATTCTTTCAATAGATGATCATACGTCTTTTTCTAATTAGTAGGTAAAAGATTTGAAATCTTAATGTACCTCGGATCTTGATCAATTCCAATATTGCAATCTTCCACTTCTTCAATTTGAGGAGGTACAAAAGGTTTGAAAAAAACAACATTCTCAATGTCAAATATTTTCTCAAATGGTATTAGTCCTTTTGGAATATGATTGTTTTTTAATAACATAATTTTGTGTTTAGCAATCATATTTTGCAGTTCAATATTTGATTGAGATTCTTTTTTTAATCGATCATTGTATTTTCATTATCCTAATCTATATGAGTAGAGAAATGTTTTTGTATGATTTCCAAGAATTTTTGGATTCATTGATCATCTTCAAACACTTGTCAATGTTTCAAATTATCTGATATAGAAGGTCGATACCTCATCTCTACTTCATATTTTAATTTCAGAATAACTAGAGGTCCGAAAGTACTTGTTGCTACTGCCAATGAATCAACTTATTGATTTAAATGTATAAGAATTGCATGAATATTAAATGATAAAAATGTGTTTTCAATTAAATCCCAGACTACGTTTGTGTATGCCCTCATCCTTGGATGTTTTGCTTGATTATTTTTTCAGATTTGTTGAACAATTAATTCTACATCTCCAAAAACTACAATATATATCATGATAAGGTATTGTTATTTGCAATCCAAGTTTTTCCATGATTATTTTAGGCATTAGATTGTGTGAAGCACATGAATCAATCATGCAATTATGAAATAAATCATCATGAACATTTAAAGAGATATACAAATGTGCTATTGTGTCCTCTCTTTCCTCAATGTGTGGTCCAAACATAATAGTATGGTGTTCATCATGCACATTAAGTGTATCAGGTTGAATTATTGAACTTGAACAATCAATTATTTTAAGTTTTTTTTTTATATGTGGGGTTCTTAGCAAGTTCAGTTAAAGGAACATGAATCTTATTTTTACTCAATTCATATTCTAGATTGAAGAGATTATTAGATTTTTCTTATTCCTTTTCCTCAACATCAGTTCTTTTAATCTCTTATTGATTAATTTTCTATTTTGAATTTGATGCTTATTTTTATCTTTATTAGGAGATTGATCTTGTTGACCTTGATTATTAGATTTATTTCCATTTGGACATGGTCTAATATCATACTTCTTATGAATATATGATTGTAAGGCATCTAAGTAATCTATATTGAGATGAGGATAATTCATTTTCATTACTAATTTCTTCATGAAAACATTGATTAAAACTTAGAGATTTCTCATATTCATCTTGATTTAAATGTACAAATGATGTATCATCTTGAATTAAGTTTATTTCATCATCGGGTTCTTCAAATTATTCTTCGATATAATCATCTAACATGTTATCATTCCTTAATGGAAATTGAAATGGTTGATCATCATTTCATTTCTCTTTTTCAATCATTTGAGGATGAAAATGTCTTATAAATAGGTTTTCATTTATGTTCTCATTTCTGTGGCCAAATCTTCTTCTTTCTACTTCCACTCTTTCCAGTTTATTTTAAAAATATTTGATTATTCTATACATTTCCTCAGTTTTATTATCTTGAGCATTTTTATTTAATCCACATGTTCTCACTTATTCTTTTTGTTACCTTTTTTCCCTATCTCCTAAATCTACTTTCATTCTTACTTTTCTAGATAAAATCATATTTGATTAAATTTCTATTGTGTCTTCTTGCATTTTATCTTACATATCTTATTTCTCCAAGAAATAAGGAAATCAAGATCAAAAGAACCAACAAAAGTGACATTCACAACAAGTTCAAAAGGTTTAATATCTATAGGTATTCTACTATAACTTGTATTAAAAAATTTAATGAATTATGAAACAAATTCATTAGTATTTTTCCTTAAGGATCCAAATTCAGTTAAATAATACAAATGATCTTTCATTTCTCCCCATTTCCTAAGAAAAATATATTCTATTGCATCCCAAGAATCAATAGAATTTGGAGGTAATCCTTTAAACCATGTGATTACTTCCCCTTCAAAATTATGAACAAGAATTCTCTATGTAAATATCTTCATGTTCAAGATTATAATTATGAGTGAAACTATTGAAAGAAACTAAATGTTCTAAAGATGTTGTTTCATCCTCTCCATTAAACTTAGGTAAAAGTTTAATATAATTGTCTGGAAAACTATATAAATTTCTAGGAATATTAAGAGGAGCATACCTTGCAACTTCTTTATTGAAAACCCTAGGTGGAAGTGGAAGAGGTTTTTGTTTTGTTTCCTATACATAGTATAATCAAACATAATTTTTTTTTTTTTCAATATAAAGTGTTTTAAAAATGCCTTTAAATGAATCTTTTTCCTAAGAAGATACCTTAGGGGATATTATTGGAGAAATCACATGAGAAACCTTAGGAGAAAATATAAGAGAAGCTTTTGGAGAAACTAGGGGAGAATCCCAAGGAGAAACATTTGGGGAAATTTTAGCATAAACCTTTGGAGACAATTTTGGACTAATAGAATATTTTCCTTTATTTTCATAAATACGCGATGATTCTTTAACATAAACCACATGAATTCTTCCTTTTAATTTTGAATTATCATAAGAAGACTTACCTTCTCCAAATGATGTTTGTCTTTGAAAAATATTCTTATGACATATTAACTTCTTTGTATCAGATAGTGATGAAAATTTCTTTGAATCTGGATTACAGAAGCTACAAGCTCCAAGGTAACAATCATTTAAAACTTGTTCAACCTCTTCATGGGTTAAGCAATGTCATAGAATATTGTCAATATCACAGCGATAAAAAGTGTCAATACAAGGTAGTGCTTTGAATGGTGTCTAATCATGCGATGTCGCTCATCACGTGAAATGTTTGGATAGAAGCATTGGGTCTGGAGATAGAGAGGAATGTCTCCATACCACAGATTGGATGTACTAATGAGGAAAAATAATTCATCGGGAAGGGAATCATTGGGCTCATTATTCTCATCAGTATGGGGAAGATCCAAAATTTATTTTTCAAAAACCAATGATTTCTTAGATTTGGATTTGGAAAACTCGAGATCGAATTCTTGGATAATGACGATCCATTTGGAATATTTTCCCCCAAGTACTTGACGATTCAAGATGTGATACATGGGTTTTGAGTCAACAATGACCATGGTAATGCGAAGAAAAATATAGTGGCGAAAACTTTGGACAACAATAACTACTACCAAAGACAACTTTTCAACATGTGAATAACAAAGTTCATGACTTGAAAGGATATTACTTAAATATTAGATCACATGTTCAACACCATCATCATCCTCTTGTACTAACACCATGGAAATAGTGGAAGCATAGGCAGCCAAATAAAGGATGTAATCTTTCGCATAGTTGGGGGGTTGTAGCAACGGTGTATTCATTAAAGCATGCTTGAGATCATCAAATGAGCATTGATAAGTTGCATCCCAAATGAAAGGGGAATATTTCTGCAGTAGTCTCATGAATCCTTTAGTAATTTCAACATAATTGCATATAAAATGAAAGAGAAAGTTTTCCTTCCCTTGAAAACTTTGCAGTCGGGTAAGATTGTTGGGAGGAGGTAAAGTGATAATAGATTTAAATTTTAAGGGATCCAACGTAATCCCATATTTGAACACTATGAAGATGAGGAGTATCCTTGATTCAACAACAAATATGCATTTATGGGGGTTCAAACGTATGTTGTAAAACCTATATCTAAGAAAGATTGCCCTTAGATGACCAATATGATTCTAGAGATGAGCCGAGTGAGCTAGAAAGTCATCGAGATAGGGTTCAAAAACATGTTTGATGTTGTGGAAAGCATACAACCTAGCTCACTGAAACATGGTTCCATCATTTTTAAGGCCAAAAGGAAATTTTCGATAGGCGAAAGTCTCCCATGGGAAGATGAAGGATGTTTTGTGTTGATCAATAGGTAAAATATTGATCTCGTTATATCTAGAAAAGAAACCCATAAAGATAAAATGACACTTCCAATGCAATTATCGATGATTTGGTCAATAAAGGGCGTAGGGTAATTGTCCTTCAAACAAGCCTTATTTATATCCCTATAATCGATACAAACACGAATTATCCCTTGTTTCTTGGCGATCAAAACGATGTTGGAAACCCATTTGGATGGAGGTAAGGGATAAATAAAACCATACTTTAGTAACTTTTCTACTTATTCCTTGATTGTTGCAGTTTTCTTGGGATGAACTGGACGCAATTTCTGTCTCACAGGTTTAACTCCATGGTAAGTTTTGATTTCATGCACAACAATAAAAGGATCAATCCCTGGCATTTATTCATAGCTCCAGGTGAATATGTTGCGAAATTCTTTGAACAAGGTGATGTAAGTTTCAATCTCTTTAGTTGAACAATTGGCACCTAGTTGTATGTTTTCCACAATACTTCTTTTGTGGATATGTAAATAGTGATTGTTTGAGACATGTTTCCCAAATTTCCCTTAGAGATTGTATCCTGAGTGAGTATCGTAGATTGGGGGGTGTCAACGATATCAGAGGGAAAGATATAGGAAATATCTTTCTCAATCTCATCCAAACTAGGAANTCAAAATCAAATGCATCAACAACAGATAACATAAATCTTATATAGGTTAACTTGGAAACAAGAGAAAAAATCTCACCAAAATCAATTCCCTCAACCTGGGAATAACCCTTTGCTACTAACCGAGCTTTGTATTTCTCCATGCTTCCTTCTACATTCGACTTCTTTTTAAATACCCATTTGTTGCCAATGATATTTCTTCCAGTCGGCAGCTCCACTAAATCCCAAGCTTCATTCTTATCCAAGGATGCCATTTATTCATCCATGGCCTTTTCCCATAGATTTCCATCCTCTTAATCCACTTCCTCCCTGACAGTTCTAGGATCATCATCGGTAATAGACAAAGAAAAATTTGAACGGAAATCAGATGGAGTATACCTTTTTGGTAGCCTTCTTTCTTAAAGTGATCTCCACAATACTAGAGTATGAAGATCTTCTTCTTCTGATTCATGCTTCTGTAGAGTCAGATTCATCATATTTTAAATCAAACTCTATTTTCTTTGGTTCTTCCTTACTTTGTAGGACTTCCCATTAAACAACATCCTTCATTTCTCTAAATAGTACATCTCAGGTATACACTACCTTTTTAGTTTCTGGGTTCCAAATCTTATAAACTTTGAGACCATCTTCATATCCAATAAAGAAACACTTTTCAACCTTCTTATCTAGCTTAGTCTTTTTTTCCTTTGGAACATGAACATATGAATCACAACCAAATACCTTGAGATGTTTGAGAGAAGGTTTCTTACTAGTCCATACCTCTTGTGGAGTCTTGTCATCCAACGTTTATGAGGGTGATCTATTGACAAGGTAACATGCAATACCCACTGCCTCTGCCTAGAATTATTTCCCTAACCTGACACCACTGAGCATGCACCTTCATTTTTCCATCAACGTCCTGCTCATCCTTTCTGTAACTCCATTCTGTTGAGGTGTATATGGAGTAGTCTTCTGCCTTTCTATACTGCACTTCTTACATAATTCTTCAAATTCATTCCTGCAGAACTCTCCACCATTATCTGTCCTCAACACCTTAATTCTTTTCTTTGTTTGATTCTCAACAAGATCCTTAAACTCTTTAAACTTGTCAAAGACTTCATATTTCATCCTAAATAAATATATCCAAGTATTCCTCGAGAATTCATCTATAAATAAGACATAGTACGTAGATTTTCCCAATGATGGGAACGACACAGATCCAAAAACATCACTATGAACTAGCTATAAAATTCCTTCTTCCCTCGTTGCACCATAGGGGAATATTATTCGATTCTACTTCCCATATACACAATGTTCACATAAATCAAAATCCATAGAGAAGTTAGACATACCTTCAACCATACCTTTACTGTGTCTTAGTCGAAGACCCTTCTCTCCAATATGCCCCAGTATTTGATTCCACAACATAACCTTTTCTCCAAAGACTGTAAGATTTTGTTCTTATTCAAATCCAATATCAGGAACAATGGAACTATTACACCCATCACTAATATTTATTCCTTGCAAATTATATAGAGTTCCAAACCGAACTCAATTCAACAACACCATTGCTCCTCGAACCATCCTGCAAGTTTCCTTTTCAAATATAGTTTTTATCCCTACGTCATCCATTTTTCTTACATAAATCAAATTTCTATCCAATCCTAGGATGTGAAGAACACAAGGTAGTGTTCTAGTCCTTCCATCTATCTGGATCAACTTGAATTTTCCTTGACCTATTATTCTTGTTGTCGAGTCATCACCTAGAAAAACCTTACCTCCATCATACCTTTCATATTCACAGAACCACTCCCTATGGGGATTCATATGAAAGGATGCACCTAAGTCAACCAACCATGCCTCATGGTCTACATGTATTCTTGAAGAAGCTAAGTACACATTCCCTCCTTCTTCCTTGTAGGTATTTTCTTCTGTAGAAGGAGATTCTTCAGGTCCCTTCTTTTTCTCAACTTTATATCTACACTGCTTCCTGTAGTGCCTTTGTTTTCCACATATCCAACATACCTTTACAAAATTTCCAGAAGATTTAGGTCTACCCTTCGACTTAGATCTCCCACTTGAGAACTTAGATCTATTTCTTTCCTCAAAGCGTCCTCTTTCAAATAATGCATCTCTTCTCTGTTCTTCCATATTATTTCGTCTCATCTCCTTTGACAACAAGGATGAGACCACTTCATCAAACTTCAAGGCAATTGTATTACTACCTATGGCCACAACCAGAATATCCCATGAGTCTGGTAAAGAACACAGTAAATTGATACACTTATCTTCATCTAAAATTTTAATTTCAACAGATACTAACTAACTTACCACAGTATTGGAGGCATTCAAATTCTTTGCCACCGTGTCTCCATCTCTCATCCTCAGGTTATAAAAATTATTTCTCAGGAATATTTTATTTACTAGGTACTTAGATTGATATAACTTCCCCAATTTATCCCATAATCCTTGGTTGTAGCTTCCTCTGACACATTCAGTAATATTGAATCTGAGAGACCTAGTTGGATTATGCTCTTCGCCTTCCAATCCAACTTTTTTAATTCATTTGTTGAAGTTCCTATAGGTGTAGTACCTAGATATACCATGATCCACTGATCTTTGTCCACCAACAGATCTTCCATATTGATCTTCCATAGATCAAAACGTTGGCCATTGAACTTTTCGATCTTCATTTTTGAATTGCTCGCCATTTCTTTTCACCTGAAAAATCAATACCATAGATCTCCCATTGTAAAAAGGATTATCACAGTCCTGAGCCAAACCATTGACCACAAAGGCATCCCCCTAAAGCCAACAAAGATTTGATACCAAATGTAGATTTTAACCTTGTACAATATTTACTGCAAACATATTTTTAGTAAAATAATAGAAAATATACAATGGCAAATACAAACATTACACAAAGATTTTTTCCCTAGAAACCCAAACCCTTAAAACCAATATATTATATATTCATTCATAGTGATACATTTTTTACAATACAATATACATATATGAGCCAAAAACATACAAAACCTAACCCAATGACCTGTATTATTCAACAACCCTAATTCCTTAATCGGAAATACAAAACCATCGGCAAAAACCATGTGTCGAAAAACTACTCAACAATGGACATGAAAATCGAGCCAAAACGAAAAAACGAGGCAAAAATGTGACACTACTACTCGTGCAAAGAATATAACACACACCCAACATAAAGACCAATTGACATGATTATATTTCTTCAACCTATCTATTAAACATTTCACAATTTCAACAATGTTAGGAATAAACCTTCTCAAAAAATTTATCTTATCCAAGGATGATTGTATCTCTTTCTTATTTTTGGGTAATCCAACAATTTTTATTACTTCAACTCTTTGAGGATAAATTTTAACACCTTCCTTAGAAACGATATGTCTAAATGGTTTACCTTATTGCATTGCAAAATGAGTTTTCTTAGTATTAAAAAATAAACCATATTTATTACATTTCATAAATGTTTGTCTAAGATGTTTTAAATTATCTTCGTGTGAATTTGAAAAAATAGTCAAATCACTCAAATAAATAAAAACAAATTTATCTCTTTCACCAAAAAAAATCTATATCCCTATGAAATATTGCACCTACATTCATCAAACCAAATGGAATTTTATCATACATGAATGTTCTCCAAGGTGTAGTAAATGCAGTCAATTATGTATCATCTTTATGCATAGAAATCAAGTTTTAACAAGAAAAACCACCAATCATAGAAATTCTATTGGCTCCAACTACTCTCTACAAAATATAATATATCTTAGGGAGAGGGTATTTATCATTTAGTGAAGACTTATTTAAATTTCTAAAATCAACAAACATTCTTATTTCACCATTTTTCTTCTTCATATGAACTAAGTTTGCTACCCAAGCCAAATTTATAAGAGGAACTATTATCTTGGTGTATAATAATTTATTTAATTCATTTTCAATCATTGGAAGAAGAATGGGATTTACCTTCCTTAATTTCTTTGTAAAATGTTTTGACCCATCTTAAGTGGAATTTTATGTTGAATAATGTTGGTATCATAAGTCTTTAAGTCCTCATATTTCCATGCAAAAGACTCAATATATTCTTTCAATAGATGATCATACGTCTTTTTCTAATTAGTAGGTAAAAGATTTGAAATCTTAATGTACCTCGGATCTTGATCAATTCCAATATTGCAATCTTCCACTTCTTCAATCTGAGGAGGTACAAAAGGTTTGAAAAAAACAACATTCTCAATGTCAAATATTTTCTCAAATGGTATTAGTCCTTTTGGAATATGATTGTTTTTTAATAACATAATTTTGTGATTAACAATCATATTTTGCAGTTTAATATTTGATTGAGATTATTCTTTTAATCGATCATTGTATTTTCATTATCCTAATCTATATGAGAAATGTTTTTGTATGATTTCCAAGAATTTTTGGATTCATTGATCATCTTCAAACACTTGTCAATGTTTGAAATTATCTGATATAGAAGGTCGATACCTCATATCTACTTCATATTTTAATTTCAGAATAACTAGAGGTCTGAAAGTACTTGTTGCTACTGCCAATGAATCAACTTGTTGATTTAAATGTATAAGAATTGCATGAATATTAAATGATAAAAATGAGTTTTCAATTAAATCCCAGACTACGTTTGTGTATGTCCCCATCCTTGGATGTTTTGCTTGATTGTTTTTTCAGATTTGTTGATCAAGTAATTCTACATCTCCAAAAACTACAATATATATCATGATAAGGTATTGTTATTTGCAATCCAAGTTTTTCCATGATTATTTTAGGCATTAAATTGTGTGAAGCACATGAATCAATCATGAAATTATGAAATAAATCATCATGAACATTTAAAGAGATATAAAAATGTGCTACTGTGTCCTCTCTTTCCTCAATGTGTGGTCCAAACATAATAGTATGGTGTTCATCATGCACATTAAGTGTATCAGGTTGAATTATTGAACTTGAACAATCAATTATTTATATGTGGGGTTCTTAGCAAGTTCAGTTAAAAAGATATAAAAATGTGCTACTGTGTCCTCTCTTTCCTCAATGTGTGGTCCAAACATAATAGTATGGTGTTCATCATGCACATTAAGTGTATCAGGTTGAATTATTGAACTTGAACAATCAATTATTTATATGTGGGGTTCTTAGCAAGTTCAGTTAAAGGAACATGAATCTTATTTTTACTCAATTCATATTCTAGATTGAAGAGATTATTAGATTTTTCTTATTTCTTTTCCTCAACATCAATTCTTTTAATCTCTTATTGATTAATTTTCTATTTTGAATTTGATGCTTATTTTCCTTTATCTTTATTAGGAGATTGATCTTGTTGACCTTGATTATTAGATTTATTTCCATTTGGACATGGTCTAATATCATACTTCTTATGAATATATGATTGTAAGGCATCTAAGTAATCTATATTGAGATGAGGATAATTCATTTTCATTACTAATTTCTTCATGAAAACATTGATTAAAACTTAGAGATTTCTCATATTCATCTTGATTTAAATGTACAAATGATGTATCATCTTGAATTAAGTTTATTTCATCATCGGGTTCTTCAAATTATTCTTCGATATAATCATCTAACATGTTATCATTCCTTAATGGAAATTGAAATGGTTGATCATCATTTCATTTCTCTTTTTCAATCATTTGAGGATGAAAATGTCTTATAAATAGGTTTTCATTTATGTTCTCATTTCTGTGGCCAAATCTTCTTCTTTCTACTTCCACTCTTTCCAGTTTATTTTAAAAATATTTGATTATTCTATACATTTCCTCAGTTTTATTATCTTGAGCATTTTTATTTAATCCACATGTTCTCACTTATTCTTTTTGTTACCTTTTTTCCCTATCTCCTAAATCTACTTTCATTCTTACTTTTCTAGATAAAATCATATTTGATTAAATTTCTATTGTGTCTTCTTGCATTTTATCTTACATATCTTATTTCTCCAAGAAATAAGGAAATCAAGATCAAAAGAACCAACAAAAGTGACATTCACAACAAGTTCAAAAGGTTTAATATCTATAGGTATTCTACTATAACTTGTATTAAAAAATTTAATGAATTATGAAACAAATTCATTAGTATTTTTCCTTAAGGATCCAAATTCAGTTAAATAATACAAATGATCTTTCATTTCTCCCCATTTCCTAAGAAAAATATATTCTATTGCATCCCAAGAATCAATAGAATTTGGAGGTAATCCTTTAAACCATGTGATTACTTCCCCTTCAAAATTATGAACAAGAATTCTCTATGTAAATATCTTCATGTTCAAGATTATAATTATGAGTGAAACTATTGAAAGAAACTAAATGTTCTAAAGATGTTGTTTCATCCTCTCCATTAAACTTAGGTAAAAGTTTAATATAATTGTCTGGAAAACTATATAAATTTCTAGGAATATTAAGAGGAGCATACCTTGCAACTTCTTTATTGAAAACCCTAGGTGGAAGTGGAAGAGGTTTTTGTTTTGTTTCCTATACATAGTATAATCAAACATAATTTTTTTTTTTTTCAATATAAAGTGTTTTAAAAATGCCTTTAAATGAATCTTTTTCCTAAGAAGATACCTTAGGGGATATTATTGGAGAAATCACATGAGAAACCTTAGGAGAAAATATAAGAGAAGCTTTTGGAGAAACTAGGGGAGAATCCCAAGGAGAAACATTTGGGGAAATTTTAGCATAAACCTTTGGAGACAATTTTGGACTAATAGAATATTTTCCTTTATTTTCATAAATACGCGATGATTCTTTAACATAAACCACATGAATTCTTCCTTTTAATTTTGAATTATCATAAGAAGACTTACCTTCTCCAAATGATGTTTGTCTTTGAAAAATATTCTTATGACATATTAACTTCTTTGTATCAGATAGTGATGAAAATTTCTTTGAATCTGGATTACAGAAGCTACAAGCTCCAAGGTAACAATCATTTAAAACTTGTTCAACCTCTTCATGGGTTAAGCAATGTCATAGAATATTGTCAATATCACAGCGATAAAAAGTGTCAATACAAGGTAGTGCTTTGAATGGTGTCTAATCATGCGATGTCGCTCATCACGTGAAATGTTTGGATAGAAGCATTGGGTCTGGAGATAGAGAGGAATGTCTCCATACCACAGATTGGATGTACTAATGAGGAAAAATAATTCATCGGGAAGGGAATCATTGGGCTCATTATTCTCATCAGTATGGGGAAGATCCAAAATTTATTTTTCAAAAACCAATGATTTCTTAGATTTGGATTTGGAAAACTCGAGATCGAATTCTTGGATAATGACGATCCATTTGGAATATTTTCCCCCAAGTACTTGACGATTCAAGATGTGATACATGGGTTTTGAGTCAACAATGACCATGGTAATGCGAAGAAAAATATAGTGGCGAAAACTTTGGACAACAATAACTACTACCAAAGACAACTTTTCAACATGTGAATAACAAAGTTCATGACTTGAAAGGATATTACTTAAATATTAGATCACATGTTCAACACCATCATCATCCTCTTGTACTAACACCATGGAAATAGTGGAAGCATAGGCAGCCAAATAAAGGATGTAATCTTTCGCATAGTTGGGGGGTTGTAGCAACGGTGTATTCATTAAAGCATGCTTGAGATCATCAAATGAGCATTGATAAGTTGCATCCCAAATGAAAGGGGAATATTTCTGCAGTAGTCTCATGAATCCTTTAGTAATTTCAACATAATTGCATATAAAATGAAAGAGAAAGTTTTCCTTCCCTTGAAAACTTTGCAGTCGGGTAAGATTGTTGGGAGGAGGTAAAGTGATAATAGATTTAAATTTTAAGGGATCCAACGTAATCCCATATTTGAACACTATGAAGATGAGGAGTATCCTTGATTCAACAACAAATATGCATTTATGGGGGTTCAAACGTATGTTGTAAAACCTATATCTAAGAAAGATTGCCCTTAGATGACCAATATGATTCTAGAGATGAGCCGAGTGAGCTAGAAAGTCATCGAGATAGGGTTCAAAAACATGTTTGATGTTGTGGAAAGCATACAACCTAGCTCACTGAAACATGGTTCCATCATTTTTAAGGCCAAAAGGAAATTTTCGATAGGCGAAAGTCTCCCATGGGAAGATGAAGGATGTTTTGTGTTGATCAATAGGTAAAATATTGATCTCGTTATATCTAGAAAAGAAACCCATAAAGATAAAATGACACTTCCAATGCAATTATCGATGATTTGGTCAATAAAGGGCGTAGGGTAATTGTCCTTCAAACAAGCCTTATTTATATCCCTATAATCGATACAAACACGAATTATCCCTTGTTTCTTGGCGATCAAAACGATGTTGGAAACCCATTTGGATGGAGGTAAGGGATAAATAAAACCATACTTTAGTAACTTTTCTACTTATTCCTTGATTGTTGCAGTTTTCTTGGGATGAACTGGACGCAATTTCTGTCTCACAGGTTTAACTCCATGGTAAGTTTTGATTTCATGCACAACAATAAAAGGATCAATCCCTGGCATTTATTCATAGCTCCAGGTGAATATGTTGCGAAATTCTTTGAACAAGGTGATGTAAGTTTCAATCTCTTTAGTTGAACAATTGGCACCTAGTTGTATGTTTTCCACAATACTTCTTTTGTGGATATGTAAATAGTGATTGTTTGAGACATGTTTCCCAAATTTCCCTTAGAGATTGTATCCTGAGTGAGTATCGTAGATTGGGGGGTGTCAACGATATCAGAGGGAAAGATATAGGAAATATCTTTCTCAATCTCATCCAAACTAGGAATAAAGGATGAACGATGGTAGTTTTCTATCCCATGGTGCCTTCTGTATACTAAGCATTTCCATAATGGATTCAGGATGTAAAAATCTGTAGGATGGAATTGAAAGTGGAGGATAGGGAATCTAACCAAGATGGTAACGAATAGGAATTAGAAGCCAACAAATGTTGGTCATCAAGTGAAGGAGAGGCAGATTAAATGGTGTTGAACTCAACCTCTAGAGGACTAAGTGGTATAGTGTCACCTAGTGAATCGAATTCTAAGGGACTAGGTATGATCCATGGATCAAATGATTTGAGGGAATGATGTACCATAGTTGAAATCATATTAACCATTGTGATATGTTTCCTGGTTAGAGGAATAGGTGTGGAGAAAGTGCCCATGAGAAAATAATATTCTAGTAGACCTACGCATACACTTTCATAAGTAATCTTTAAATCCCCAAAAAATGGAATATTGTTAGCTCTTTGAGTGCGAGCATCAAGGGTGCAGTAATCTAACTGATCGATGGTCACAATTTTTCCTTGATAAGGAAATTGGACACATCGAAAGACTGATGAAGTGACAATAGTCATAACATAGAACCAAATTCTTCCTAGAAACAAGTTATAATTGATGGGAGCGTCGACTATTTCTACATCGATGGAAACAATTTCTCCCCAGTTGAAAAAATAAGGATTATAACAATCCATGAGGTCTGAAAGCTCTTCCATCAAATTATTTTAACATGGTGGGAGATTGATTAATACTAGGTGATTTAAGGTCTTTCCAACAAGATAAGGACATGACACATTTTGAGTCTCCCTCATCTAAGATCGTGCGATGAATATATTGATTATGGAAAAATAAATCAATTTGGAAAGCAGGTTGGTGAGAAAGTCGTCATTTAAAATTATCCATATTGAACACGATATTATTTGATGACTCAGGGTCTATATCTCTGATGACTTCCAACAGAGTTCTACATTGGCTAGGGAAGTATTATAGAACTTTGAGAGCCGACCTGGCACCAGGTGCTTGGGCCAAATATTTAACAATGTTGTAGCTTTGGGGGACAATAGAGTTAGTATTAAAGGTTGAATTTCTGATTCTTCTCTTGGGTGGACATAATATAGAGTCAAAATTTATTTTCTAAATATGGAGATATCCAGACAGAGTCATAATTGAAGTGGAAGGTGGATTAGGAATAGTTCCATTAACTACATTTTCCTTACCGGGTTTACCTGGTGATGTGTCATATGTCGTAGTGCGAGTGGTTAAATCTACACCATTAAACATATAAATGTGTGCACTCAATGAAGTATCCTCGTTAGGAGGATGAACTGGGTTACCTCATTTTCAAGGTGAAATATTTTGTGCAACCAATCACTATTATTGTGGAAAAGGATGTGTGAAGGCAACGAGTTGAGAATTTCCTTTAAATAATTTAGCAACTGCTTCCTGGTGGGGGAAGTGTCATGTGTAGTGATATTCAACACATATGAGACATGGAAATTTCAGTTTACGTTATGGTTTCTTTTCAGTAGTAGGTGGTTGTTCTTGTGTTTTTTTATTTTTAGTTTGATTATTATTTTTCTTGTGTTTATTCTTATTTTGTTTTTCCCCCTTGATTGTTGTGGTGAAGTAGATTGGACTGAATTCGCTTCAGATACTTGAGTAGGCATGGATTTTGATGAGAGTGGATTCTGCACTGTAGTTGAGGAAGTTATTGAATGATTGGTTGTTCCAGTCAATTGTGAACTATACTAGGTTTTGACGAAACCGATAACACCATCCAAATGAGCAGTGGAGGATGGTTGCTGGATCGGTTGATGTTGCGAGGAGCATTTGGAATCAATTCATACAAAGTATCGGATTGGGAATAACAAGAATCCAAATGATGGGCATGAGAAATGGATTCCTCTTTTGTGCCTACACCACCCATTGCTACATCGCGAGAAATGAGAGGTAATAGATATTTTTTGAACCATTCAGCCAACAACTGGTTAGGAATGGTTTATTTGATCAACTGTTGTCGTCTTATCCATTCATGAATATGATCAGAAATATGTACAGATTTAGTCTGACTAAGGGAGGTCAAGATTTTTGTGCCAGTTTTGTATCTGAAGGGAAATTGGAAGTGGGTCAGGAAATCCATGGCAAGTGAACTAAAATATTGAAAAGTTCCATGTGATAACGCAATGTACCATTTAACCATTGAACCTGTAAGTGTATGTTGGAAAATATGTAAACAGATAGATTAATCCATCAGTGAGTTTGATGAACACCATAGATGAAACATCATGACGTGATTATTAGGGTCTTCTCTAGGTTTTCCATTAAATTTTGGAATATCAGAAGGTAATTTCGCTGGAATGACTGTCCAAAAAGGGGAGTGTAATATCAAATCATTTGTTAATATTGACATATCTAGACGAGGTAGGATCTTGATCCTTTCTTGTTAGTGTTTCATTTATATAACATACTTAGGATTAGATTTGATTTATGGGTGTCAATCCATCTATTGTGGTTTACCCCATGCCATAGAGAGATTTTCCTCGTAACAAAATTGGAGACAATATTGGGGATTATAGTTGATTTATGCATGTCATTACATCTGTTGTGGTTTACCCCATGCCATAGAGAGATTTTCCTTGTAACAGACACTCCCAACATCTAAATAGTTTTCTACCTCTTCACAGTAAGTACCTTAAGGTGAGTTAGGAGGTATGGGTTCGTATCCTTCTGGAGGAAACCCTTGCATCCTACATGATCTACAAAGACCTTTATCAACCACAATACCAATTTTAAGGAAAACTAAAGTAAACAAACAACATTCACTAAACGAATCTAGAAAACCAATAAGCAAAGCAATAACTTCTCTCAATGAATGCACTAGTTGGTGATGAAATCCAACTTCACGTGAACAAAGTGAGAATGGACTAGGATTGAGTGGTTGGATTAGTTATGTTGGTGGAATTCTTAACAGACTTATGCCTTGGTGCAAGTTCCCTCATGGTTTTACCCATGGGTTATCCTTCAAGGAGCCAGAGTGAGTTTGACCAATGTCTGATCCAGGTACAATGAAGACTTCCCTTCATCGTAACTTCGTGTAAGGACCTTAAAGATTATGGAAACTAAGGATACCAAATCATACTCAACATCTGGGTGGGTACAATGGACAGTCATGTCTGAACGTATGGGCAGGATATCAAGTCTGAAATTATTCAAGAGAACTGAGGACAAATGGATCGATAAAATCCATAGCACCCCAAGCGGATTCAGAATTCATGAAGCTCTAAGACTAAATGAAAACAATTGATTCTCAAGAAGTGTCAGAAAATTGGCTTAGGTTGATGGACAATTGGTATGGATTGTTGGTTTCCATTGATGTCAACCATTGGAGAGTGATATTGTATATTGATTTGAACCCTTAATAATTGATGTCAACCCTTGGAGAAGCCTGGTAGTGAATTCTGGTAGCACAAAGGCATAGGTAAGGGACCCGAGTCTCTTTGAGGTATAAGGGAATGAAGATCAATGAATTTACAAGTAAGACTATTCTAGATGGATAATACATGTCATGCCATTTCTGGTGATATGTGGAACATCACATAACTCGTCATGGTTAGAGACTTATGGACTTGTGAAGTTAGAGAACCCTCATGAGTTATATGAAAGACCCTAGAAGGTCAAAGAAGTCAAATTACTCTAGAAACTCCTAGAAGAAGTTGACTAGTCAAAGTGGGTGAAACTAGGAGTCAATGATGGGTATAGTTGTTGCATTAAGAAAATAATTAAAAATAAATTAGTTGCAACAAGAATTTGAGAGTTTTGTAATTATGGTAAAGTAGTTGTGATGAGAAGATTGAATAGTCAAAGTGGTTGACCAAGAAATAAATTAAATAATAAAGTGGTTGAAACAAGAATTTAGTTAAGGTAAAAGAAGCTATGAATTGAATAATTATATAAAATTTAGTTGCAACAAGAAGTTTTGAGTAAAGAGAAATTATTTAAATAATAAAGTAGTCAAAGTGGTTAAGTGGACAAAGTGGCTAAGTGGACAAAATGGTTAAGTGGACAAAGCGGCTAAGTGGACAAAGTTGGTTAAGTGGATAAGTGGAAAAAAGGGTTAAGTGGACAAGGTGGCTAAGTGGACAAAGTTGGTTAAGTGGACAAAGTGGCTAACTGGACAAAGTGGATAATTCTAGAGGAAGATACTTGGAGAGTATAAATAAGAGAGAAAGGGTCTCCCATTTATATCCATTTTTGAGAATATTGAATATCTACAAGTGACTAAGGTGTCCAAAGGATATCTAAGGTGAATTTCAGAGGGAAGGTGAAGTAAAGAAGAAGAAATTCAAGGGAGGGTAAAGTCTTTTGATGATGCTTTCAAAGGTATTTTATTTACAGGTCATCTCACCATTTTCGCAATAAATTTTGTTTCTAAAACTATTTAGATAGTTAAATCTAGAGGTTGTTGAGGAAACATATCCAAGTAGTTGTAATAAAAATTTAATCTTGTGGGTCGTTGTATTTTTGGAGTTACACTCCATGGAAAATAGGGTTTGTGCCTAGTCCTGAAACTAGTCTAAAACAAGTGTTTCAGGTAAAAATGTCATAAATTCTTCATAACATATGCAAATTTAGTAAGACCAGATGTATTGTTTAGAGTACAAGATGCAGTATGTTGAGTACCATTTTCAGATCCATACCAAAAATGTTCCATGCAGGGAATTCTCTACAAGTTCACTCTCTAGAATAAGCCAAAATTCAACAAGGTATTGCATCTTTGTTATAACTCATTTTATGAGAGGTTCCAAGTAGTGAAACCTGGAGGAATTGCATGAAAGACACTAATAAACATTGTGTTCTATTTTCATATATTTATTCGTTATAGGTACATAGGTATGATTATTGCAAGTTAGGGTTGTTGACTAATCCAAAATGAGTCATGTGAGACTAAAGTAAAGTTTGATGAAAAGGCTAGTCTCTTGTTGTTACAGTTAAGGAAGGCTTATAGGTATGTGATCATATACACCAGGTTTGTTACATAGTTACAAATCAGATTTGGATGATGAAATTGATGAGGGATTTTGTTTGAGGTATGTTATAGATAGAGGTTGTATAACAATGAGGTTGTGGCACATGGTTTTATGTAATGGTTTGTGGTATTTGGTTTCTAGAGAACTTTTTTATGGTTACATTGGTATATGTACTTGGTATATGGTTGAGGTACATGTTGGGTACATGGTTGAGACAAGTAGTTGATGAGTTGGCACATACATGAGGTATATAGTTGATGATGTTGGTACATCTTGATGAGTCATATTTGATGAGTAGTTGATGCATGAATGGTACATACTTGGTACATGGTTGGAGTCACTTGTTAGTAGTATTGTTGACACATGTTTTATGGATGATGTAGCATACTTTTCTTGGTATATTATTAGAAGAACATATTGATCTTGGTGATGATTATGAGTTGTTGTGATGCACAATTTTTAGAGTTGTCTTGGTGATTGATCTTGGTGAGTAGATCTGAATTGGTTCATAAGATTGATGAGATAGGTTGTTGTCATAGGTTGTTTGGACAGGTTGTTGTGAAAGGTTATTTATACAGGTTTGATGCATTGTTGAGGCACTTGTTTATGGTACAGGTTGAGGTACAGGTTGGTGCATGGTTGATGCACTTGTTTATGGTACAGTTTGATTACAGGTTATTGGTACAGGATGTTTGGTGCAGGTTGATTGGTATAGGTTTACAGAAGTATATCTCACAGTGATAGTGTGACAGTGGTTTCATAATTCTACTTATATTTCAGGGTGGTTGGATGGGGTAAGGATAGGTGTTTGTAGCCACCTTCCAGTTGTAGCTGAAGAACATAGTGGGTTGTAGCCACCTTATGGTTGTAGCCATAGAATTGGGGAGTTGGAGCTTCCCTAAGGTTGTAGCCTCCCTAAGGTTGTAGCCTGCGAAAATGGGGGGTTTTAGCCTCCTTCCAGTTGTATCTGGAGAATTGGAAGTTGTTGTTTCCTTGAATTTAATTCTTGACATATAAGAAAATCCTTTCGTGGTTTTCTCCTGCATTGAGTTCCACGTAAATATTGGTGTATTGTTCATTATGTGGATGTGTTTTTTATTGTTTATTATGCACTGATGAATATTAATGCTTATGATACAGTAATATATTGATGATGAACATATGAACATGGTTGAATTAGTAAAAGAATATACTTTTTGGTTTAAAGGATAAGTAATTGGTATAATTTCTCATTA
>JZKD02S1604321.1:186229-207967 GCA_000966675.3 Picea glauca | reverse complement strand
TCCCTCTCAGTAATCCAACAATTGGTATCAGAGAGGGTTACTTCAGGAAACAATTTAACCATTGGAAGGAGATCATGGATCATTATGAGATTGGAGTTCCATTGTTTAATGGTCAGAATGGTTTAATGTGTGAGATATGGAGTAGAAGGATGAAAGTATTTTTATAGGCACAGGGGTATTTTATTTTTCCATCAGTTGTTACATGATATGATAGTTCGAAAATGGAAAAGACTGTAGCCAAGAAGGAATTGAAGAAGAATAAAAAAATAGCAATGGATTTTATCTGGGAAGGATTAACTAATCTAGTAAGAGAAAAGGTTGGTGGATGTTCATCAACCAAAGAACTTTGGGATAATTTATATGATATATTCTTCACCCATCACAAATTCAGAAAATGCCAAAGAAGATGTAGTTAGAGATCAAGAAGAAATATGTTCACCATGTCAAACAGATTTAGAAGATGCAGAGTACATAATCAATAGAAGTATGTTGTGTGTCTTTAATTGTGAAAAATGTGGACATCTTGAAATGGAATTCCATGAAGGAAATGAGACAGAAAATCTAATTGAAAAATAAGACAATTATGAAGAACAATTAATCAGTTCTTTAGATGAACTAAGAGAAGAAAACAAGTCACTCAAGAAAGAATTTATGAAACAAAAGGAAAGTTTTCACATTTTTGAAGAAGCCCAATAGGTCATCAAGAACTTAATAACTCATCTAGAAGAAGCGAGAAAGATCGAAGAAAATATTAAAGGTCAAAAATGGTATTTGGAAGCCAACATAGTAGCACAGAAGGAAGAAGCATAAATGAGAGAGAAGATATTGACGGATTATATTAAGGAAATAACTAATGATCTAAACCAGTTTGAGTCAGAGTTTGGTAAATAAGAGAAAGTAATTTAAGAAGAAATAATCACATTAAAAATTCATCTTGAAGAAGCGAAGAGAATAGAAGAAGTCATGAAGTCTCAGATATTAAAGAAAGAAGAAGAGGTCGAGAAGATTGAAGAAGAAGTTGTCACATTGAGAAGTAAAATCATCAATCTCAACAAGAATGTTGCAAAGACAAAAATATCCACATTAGTAGTAGAGAATTAAGAGAATCACTCTAGGTTGATAGAAAAGAAGAATGAAGAAAAGAGCAAGAGTTATGCAGAAGTTCTCAAACAAAGGAATTATGGTCAACCAGAATCTAAGAAAACTAATAAAGATACATATTCAATAAGACCATCCATGTTCAAGACACAAATAAGATTCAATCGTGATCATGATTAGTCAATAAATAAATTCATAAGGACTACACCAAAAAGAATATCATTCACTCTCAGGTATGTAAATTTATTTTATGGTCTTTGTTTTTATTCTACTAACTGTAGACATAAGGTTGTATATTGCGTGGATTATAAAAGAAATGTTCAAGAAATAAATGATTATGTGGCCCCAGGTAACATTGAATGTTACAAATGTCATAACTATGGACACATATATCATGATTGTAGAAGCATGATCGATACTTCCATGAAAGAAAACACTGATATTAGATATAAGAAAGTATGGATAAGAAAACAGGAAGCACAAGAGAACGAAGACCAGGTCCCAGAGATCGCAAAATTCGAAATAAAATGAGATGAAGACAAATATACAAAGAAAAAGGAAGATGTTAGATACATAAAGTTTTGGAAAATAAATAAAAGAAAAGGAGGACAGGTAAATAAGGAATAGGATCAAGAGATTGTACTTTCAGGTATTGTAGTGAAAGATGAATCCACAGACAAAAAGAAAGAAGTCAGAGTTCACAGAGATGATGAATCTACCGATGAAGATGATGATGAATCCACATCAGAGCATGAATTTCTTTGAGCCATCTATCTTAGAGAATCCCAGGTAATATGAATAATAGACAGGGGGAGTCTATGTGGTAGCTGAGACATACCAGAGAACCATCCTTCAAGAAGCTTGCAGATTTTGAATAGAAATATTTAGAGTAGTCAGTTAGCAAAAGTATAATATGATATATTAATCAGTTGTAGTAGTGAATAATTCATGATAGTACTGTGACATATCATTCAAAATTATGGATAGTTGTGTAGCATAATCTTGGAAAATATAGACATAGATGGATTCGTAAGAACACTTAGTAGGTTTAGAAAGATATATGACAGTGGATGAGAGCATGGATGCATAGATTGGTTCAAAGAGTGGTTCAAAGAGAAAGGAAAATTATCATAATGGATGATAATTACACTGGAATATTTGAATGCTTGTTCTTGAATGATTTTCATATATTCCAATTGATTAAACAAGGAAGCACCAATGAACAATAATTCCAAAAGGAGACAGATGCATGAAGACTTATATTTTTTCTACACAACATCTTGCAGAGAAGTCAAGAGAGAGAAACAAAACCAAAAATATAGGTATAAATATCATTCAAATAAGTTTTCATACAAAGAGGTAATAATAGAGTTATGATTCAATGGGATGAGTTCATCGAATGCAAGATAGAGATTTATATTCTTGGAGAGAGAGAATAGAGGCATGTTTCTAGAGGGAGATATTGTCACAAGGGAAGAATGAGCGATATGACTTCAGTGTTTCATCAGAGTGATATTGTTTGTCAAAGGGGGAGATATTATTCATATGAAGGGAGAGAGAGTAATCAAAGGCTTATAAACACAAAGAAAAATAAAAGGCATGCAGACATAGGCAGCAACCCCAAGGAGAGTTCAGTTAGGTGGAGCAGCCCCAAAGGGAGATACCCTTTGCCATTGATGTCAAAGGGGGAGAGATAGAAACATTGATAAGGAGTATAAGCATGAATGTTATCATGACTAAGTGTTCCCATCAATGTTGGTGTTGCCATCAATGCCAAAGGGGGATATTGACAAACAATTGGATTAGGTTTATGGACAGTTGGTATGGATTGTTGCTTGTCATTGATGTCAACGATTGGAGAGTGATATTGTATATTGATGTCAACCCTTGGAGAATCCTGGTAGCGAATTTTTGTAGCACAAAGGCATAGGTAAGCGACTCGAGTCTCTTTGAGGTATAAGGGAATGAAGGTAAATGAATTTATAGGCAATACTATTCCAGATGGATAGTACATGTCATGTCATTTGTCGTGATATGTAGAACATCACATAACTCCTCACGGTTAGAGAGTTATGGCCTTGTGAAGTTTGAGAACTCTCATGAGTTATCTAGAAGCCCCTAGAATGTCAAAGAAGTAAAATTACTCTAGAAACTCATAGAAGAAGTTTACTAGTCAAAGTGGTTTCTCCATGAGTTGTTGAGTTCATGTGTACAATGAGGTATACACTCCTATGTGAACCATGGGGATCATGTATTAAGCCCTACATGTGACTATGTGCAAAGAAAGTCGCGTATAGGTACGCAAATGGCCAAAAAGAGGGGTTCTAACTCAAAAATTGATTTGTTTTTTGCAGGATGGACCTATAATGGAGAGAGCGAGAGCATGAGGAGGTATATGAAGCTGTGGATCGAGATCCTGTGGCTCAAGTGGCTCTAAAAAGATGTGTCTTGTACAAATTTTGGGCTCTCAAAGTGATGCAGGAGCATCTCTCATGTCAAGCGAGCCAGCGCAGAAGTGGAAGATAGCTGGGAGGCATCCAGCACAAATTTTTGAAAAACACCTTGAAACTATTGCGTGAACATTAATGAGGAAATTTAATGAAGCGCACTTATATATTGTAATCAGACCTCCAGCCATATTCTCTCATCTGATGTAGATGGAGGCATTTATAGTAGTTAATGCAGGTAGATAGAAATTTAATTCTAGTTTAGACTGTTTGAGAGCGCAAGAGGGAAATGGGATATAGACACCCTCATTGTGCATTGTAACATTATTCAAGAATAGTTAGAAGCATCGGAACATAGAAGAGAAGCAGAGAGCTGTGTAGAAACACCCATGTATAGTTATTTGGATTAATAGAAGAAGTTGATTCAGATTCATGGCGTTGTTTTTGTTCTCTGTGTATGTGTGTTGAATACTATGCCCATGAGTATTTACTTCATGTTATGCATTTGTTGTTATGTTGTGTATATGATTTCATGTGTTGATATTGAAGTCTGAGAGGAAGTAGAAGAAATGAGTTTCAATTGTTTCTCTATCTGAGCAAGGATTCCTGCAAGGAGTGCAGTTGGAGTCGTCCGCAAGGAGTGCATTGACAGAAGGCTCAGATAGTTGAACTCTTGTTCTCGTTCACCCAGAAGTGAAATTGGGTTATAGAGGCCATGCAAGGAGTGCGCAGGCAGAGGAAGTCTCAGTTGTGAATCTGAGCGAAGAGTCGAAGGACTGCTGTCGCAGGTGTGCGCAGAGTCAAGGGGTTCTCAAATATTTTGAAAATATCTTAAGATTGTCGCAAGGATTGCGTGCAAGGACCCTCTTTGAGGTTGAAATTTGTGAGAAGTTCAGGAGGGATAAGGTTTTCAATCTCGTCGAAGAGAAGCACTGGAAGTTTGTGCCATGGAGTATTTAAATAGGCGTTGCACAGTTGCACCGCAGGCGGACAAGTTCCACGAAGGAATACTTCGTCATTCCCAAGGAATCGCCAAAGGGAGGAAATCGACGGTCGGGATCCTGTGGAGAGGATTTGTGAAATCCCGTCAGCTGTTGGATCTGCCAAAAAAGTAAGGAGGTTACGACCGCGTTCGAATTTCAAGCTCCAGGAGTCATGATTCATTGGATCGTTGATCAGTTACCTGCCAGCCGTCGGATCGGACAGGAGCTGTACGAGGTTTACCATCGAAATTTGAAAGATCGGTAGTCCTGTGGTCGAATGTTTTTCAACATTTGAAACCCCTAAGTCCTGAGAAGATCTGGACCGTTGGTTAGTTGGGACACGTGGAAGAGATCAAAGGCGTCAGGAGTCGAGATATTTGGCATCGGAAAATTGGAATTCCTGAAGACAAGAAAGTTGGGGCATCACAAGTCTCGAAATCCCTGAGAAATCAAGACCGTCCATCAGAGGAGGACGCATGGCAGGAATCGGCGTCATCGAGGAAAGTCCTGACAGGAAGTTGTTGATCAGTGTTTGGGTCATCGAGATATCGGGGATCCTGGTGACAAGGTGTTTATACATTTTGAAATTGCGAACCTCGAAACCCCGACAAGGAGGCAGGTGTCATTGTGGACCAGCTGTCAGCAGATTAGAGAAGTAAGAAAGCTTCGTTGTGTGGGGGACAACTGTCAGCCTATCAAGATTCGGAGGATCGGAAATCCCGTGAGCAATTGCATTTTGGAATTCGAAACCCCGAAACCCCGAAGAGGGATAAGACTGCGGTCACGGAGATAGTGTTCGCATGGGCAAGGATTCTAGCCAGGAGGGCTAACGCATAAAGGGAGCGTCGGGATTCGAGGGATCGCGAACCCTAAGGACGTTTTCATTTCAACATCGGAAAGTCCAAAACCCTGATGTGAGGTATGAATACGGTCATATAGAGGAGGTCACGTGGACCAAGGGTCTAGCCTGGAGGGCTAGCGGAAGTTGAAATCGCATCGAGATTTTGAAGTCCAAAACCCCGACGGAAGGGATATAAGGCTGTGGTCTTATAGAAAGCGGTCATGTGGACTAAAGGCTTAGCCAGGAAGGGCTAAGGCAGCAAAGGAGCATATCGGGGATTGACAAAGTAAGTTGTTTAGACATTTCAAGTGCCGGAATCTCGATAGGAAGGAACCCTGATAACAAAGTAAAGAGGCCAGCATTGATTTCCTGATAGAAAAAAGGGAGATCCCGTGAGAGAGTTACTGTGGGTGAAAATTTCCCGATAGGGAAATAGAAGAACCTTTCAGTTCTTCGGGTCGAGGAAGGAGGAAAGATCCTGTGAGCGGATGTGCCTAGCGGGCGCACCTGCGTCAAGTGGTATCAGATCACAAGGAGGAGTCTTTTCTTTCTATAGTAGAAAAGGGAAGGAAAATTCACCATGCCTCCAAGGAGAAGAGATAAACAATCACCCGATTCAGGGGAGGAAAGGGAAATGTCCAGAGGAAGGGGTAGGCAAGTGCAGAATCCAGGAGTAGAAAGAGAGTTGCATAACTTATGCTCTATGATTGTGGACATGGATATAAGACAAAGGTGTAAAGCTGATGTAGGAGATATTAGTGAGTCCGAAAATGAAGATGATGTTGGACATGGAGAAGAAGAAATCCCAGCAGAAGATGAAACAAACGAGCGCTTACTTAAAGTTGTTGCAAGAATGAGTACAGAGGTAAAAATGGACATTCCAGTTTATGAGGGAAATATGGATGTAGAAGAGATTCTAGACTGGATTAGAGCTCTAGACACCTATTTTGACTATGAAGATATCTAAGAGGACAAGAAAGTCAGGCATGTCGTCATGAGATTAAAAGGACATGCAGCCTTGTGGTGGGATGAACTACAAGCTGACAGGCGTTTCCAAGGCAAACAAAAAATTAAGAGTTCGGACAGGATGATTGCAAAGATGAAGGAAAAATTTATTCCCAGGGACTATCAAATTTCTTTGTTCAGGAGGATGTAGAACCTGAGACAGAAGCTTATGATAGTAAAGGATAATACTGAAGAGTTTTACAGGTTGAATATCAGGGCAGGTCATCGCGAAAGCAATGACAAAAAAGTGGCCAGGTATATGAATGGCCTGAGATATGAGATTCAGGATGAAATAAGTATGGAAACCATCCAAACGGTGGAGGATGATTATCAAATGGATTTGAAAGAGGAAGAGAAGCTGATCCGAAAGAAAATTCAGAGGGGTAGAGGCAGAATTCATCCCAGAGGCAAATCAGTTTCCATGGAAAGAACCCAGAAGCCCAGGGACGACTGGAAGAAACCTCAAACTCAGACAGAGAGGGGTGGAAGTTCACAGCGAAGGCAATACACAGAGAAAAGAGAACAACATACTGAGCATAGAGGAGGGTATGCTGATAATAATAGGTTTCCTCGTACCAAAGGTAGAGGAAGAGGAAGAGGTGGAGTAATCACATGCTTCACATGTGGAAAGAACGGGCACAAGTCTTATGAGTGTCCTGATAAAAAGAAAGAGGTTGGAGAGACTCACATCGCCGAGGCACAAAGGAAATATGTTGAGGCCGAATACGATGAAGGTGGAAGATCGTTGGTGATGCGAAAATTCCTTTTGACACCAGAGAAAGAAATGGAAAGCTCAGCCCAAAGAAACAGTCTTTTTAGGACTGCTTGCAAGACCAAGGATAGAGTGTGCAAGGTCATTGTGGACAGCGGTAGCACGGATAATCTCGTTTCAACCAAGATGGTAGAAAATATGGAGGTGGAGACGACTGATCATCCAAATCCATATAAGGTTTCGTGGCTACAAAAAGGACATCAGGTAAATGTCACCAAACAGTGTTTAGTTGAATTTAAGATAGGAGGATATAATGATAAGATTTTATGTGATGTTATTCCTATGGATGTTTGTCATCTATTGCTGGGTAGACTGTGGCAATATGATAGGAATGTGATTCATGATGGGAGGATGAACACATACACCCTGGAAAAGAATGGGATAACTCATATGTTGCATCCAATTAAGGATAAGGAGGTGAAGCCGGAAGTGAGTAACACAATACTTCTCATGAGTGGGAAGGAACTTCTTACGGAGGTTAAGAAGAAGGAGGAACCACAATTCTTTGTGGTCAGAAAACTAAAGATTGTTCTGACTAGCACAAGAGTGGATGATTTACCAGAAGAAGTTCAGGGACTGCTGGAAGAGTTCGCTGATATAGTAGTGGATGAATTACCTCGTTCGTTGCCACTGATGAGAAGTGTGAGTCATCATATCGATCTCATACCTGGAGATAGTTTTCCAAACAAAGCCGCGTACAGATTGACACCATAGGAGAATGAAGAAGTTAAAAGGAAAGTCCAGGATTTGTTGGACAAAAGTTTGGTCAGGGAAAGCTTGAGTCCATGTGTTGTTCTGACAGTACTCAGTCCGAAGAAAGATGGAGGCTGGAGGATGTGCACTGATTCAAGGGTGATTAACAGGATAACCATCAGGTACAGGTTTCCATTGCCGAGGATGGATGATCTGATGGACTGTTTAAGTGGAGCCAAATTCTTTTCAAAGATTGATTTGAAGAGTGGATATCACTAGATTCGCATGAGAGAAGGTGATGAATGGAAAATAGCATTCAAGACAAACGAAGCTTTGTATGAATGGCTTGTTATGCCATTTGGATTAACAAATGCGCCAAGTACCTTTATGAGGTTGATGAATGAAGTCCTGAAAGATTTCAATGGAAAATTTGTCATTGTATATCTGGATGACATACAGTAAAACAAAGACAGAGCATCTGAAGCACTTGGCTATTGTGATGAAAAGATTACAGCAGGAGAAGCTGTTGATAAACATGAAGAAATCCTCATTTATGAAGACAGAACTCATTTATTTGGGGTTTGTTATTTCGGCAAATGAGTTGAGGATGGATCCAGATAAGGTGCAGGTAATTAAGAATTGGCCATCACCGAGGAACATATCTGAGGTGAGAAGCTTTCATGGATTGGCTAGTTTCTACTGGAAGTTCATTAGGAATTTCAGTGGAATTAGTGCAGCAATGATGGACACAGTGAAGAAAATACATAAATCTTTTCACTAGACTGAAGAGGCTGAGAAGAGTTTCAATTTGTTGAAACGGAAGATTACGGAACAACCAATTTTGGTGTTGTCAGATTTTCAAAAGACATTTCAGGTAAAATGTGATGCAAGCGGGTTTGCAATAGGAGCAGTCTTAAGTCAAGATGACAGACCAATTGCATATTTCAATGAGAAGATGAATGAAGCGAAGGTGAAATATTCCACATATGACAAGGAATTTTATGCCATCCTCCAGGCATTGAAGAAATGGAGGCACTATTTGATTTCGAAGGAATTTGTTTTATATAGTGATAACCATGCATTACAGTTTGTGACCCAACATGAGAAGTTGAATCAGAGACATGTTAAGTGGGTTGAATACATGCAGAATTTTAATTTTGTGATAAAACATATTTCTGGTATTCCTAACAAAGTTGTCGATGCTTTGAGAAGGAGGTGTTTGTTGTTGCAGTAGTTCAAATTCAAGACGTTAGGTTTTGATGATCTCAGAGACATGTACACAGATGATCCAGCCTTTAAAGAAGCGTATGAAGTAGCTGAGAATCCAGTTCTCAGAGATAGCATCAAATGGGTCAAATACATGATTCAAGAAAGGTTGTTGTTTAAGGGAAATCAACTATGTATTCTGAATTTCTCCATGAGGGAGAATCTGCTGAAGGATAAACATAGAGGAGGATTGGTCGGACACTTCAGTCATGATAAGACATTCGTGAAACTGAGTGAGTCATACTTTTGGCCAGGGATGCGATCAGAGGTCAAGAGATTTGTGGACAGATACAGAATTTGCCAGCATTCAAAGGGAAGGAAGAAGAATGCGGGTTTTTATCAACCATTGCCCATACCTGAGAGGCCATGGGATGAAATTACCATGGATTTCATATTTGGATTTCCAAGAACACAAAAACGATTTGATTCAATATTTGTGATAGCGGATAGATTTTCCAAGATGGCACATTTTATCCCATGTCAGAAAACCAATGACGCGACTCACATCACGAATCTGTTTTTCAAAGAAGTCATTCGACTTCATGGCTTACCAAGGAGTATTGTTTCAGACAGAGATACAAAGTTCATAGGGAACTTTTGGAGGACATTATGGAAGAAGCTGGGGACTAACTTGTTGTTTAGTTCTACTTATCATCCTCAGACAGATGGATAGACAGAAGTGGTGAACAGAAGTCTAGGAGACTTGCTGAGGAAACTGGTGGCGGAGCACCACAACAGTTGGGACAATACATTGTCGCAGGAAGAGTTTGTGTATAATGACTCAGTGAACAGGAGCACATGATAGATTTCATTCCAAATTGTATATGGCACGCAGCCGAGAGGAGTTTCTGAATTGAGATATTTGGAACAGACTTCTACTAGGAGTGCTAGTGCAGAAGAATTCATGGAGGCGATGAAAGAACTTCACAGCCGAGTGAAGGAGCGATTACAGAATTCAAGTCAGGAGTATAAGAGAAGAGAAGATCATCATCGAAGACAAATTCAATTTGAGGTTGGTGACCTGATTCTAGCGCACTTGAGAAGAGAAAGGTTCCCAAGGGGAACATACAATAAATTGAAGATGAAGAAAATCAGACCATGCAAGGTCTTGAAGAAAATTGGAGAGAATTCTTATGAGAGTGAATTAGCCGATGAGATCGAAATTTATCCGATATTCAATGTCTTAGATTTATACCCATAAAATAATGAGGAAGCAGGAGTAGAAGGTGAATAGGCAGAGGTTCAGTGGAAAACGCAGATGCCAGTTGCAGAGAAGCCACAGATGGAGTGGATATTGGATAAACGAGTGGGTAAGAAGACCAGAAGGAAAGAATATTTTGAATATCTGGTCAAGTGGAAGGGCCATCCAGTTGAAGATCCCAGCTGGGAGACTGAAGTGGAGATTCTGAAGCATGGACAGACCATGCAGGAGCTCATGTATAGGAGACCATGAAAGTTTTCAAGTGAGGGAGTATGATGCAGGAGCATCTCTCATGTCAAGATAACCAGCGCAGAAGCGGAAGATAGCTGGAAGGCGTCCATCACAAATTTTTGAAAAACACCTTGAAACTATTGCATGAACATTAATGCGGAAATTTAATGAAGCACACTTATTTATTGTAATCATACATCGAGCCATACGCTCTCATCTGAAGTAGATGGAGGCATTTATAGTAGTTAATGCAGGTAGATAGAAATTTAATTCTAGTTTAGACTATTTGAGAGCGCAAGAGGGAAACAGGATATAGACACCCTCATTGTGCATTGTAGAAACACCCTCATTGTGCATTGTAGAAACACCCATGTACAGTTATTTGGATTAATAGAAGAAGTTGATTAAGATTCATGGCGTTGTTTTTGTTCTCTGTGTATGTGTGTTGAATACTATGCCCATGAGTATTTACTTCCTGTTATGCATTTGTTGTTATGTTGTGTATATGATTTCATGTGTTGAGACTGAAGTCTGAGAGGAAGTAGAAGAAATGAGTTTCAATTGTTTCTCTATCTGAGCAAGGATTCCTGCAAGGAGTGAAGTTGGAGTCATCCGCAAGGAGTGCGTTGACAGAAGGCTCAGATAGTTGAACTCTTGTTCTCGTTCACCCAGAAGTGAAATTGGGTTATAGAGGCCGTTCAAGGAGTGCATAGGTAGAGGAAGTCTCAGTTGTGAATCAGAGTGAAGAGTTGAAGGACTACTGTCGCAGGTGTGCGCAGAGTCAAGGGGTTCTCAGATATTTTGAAAATATCTGAAGATTGTCACAAGGATTGCATACAAGGAGCCTCTTTGAGGTTAAAAGTTGTGAGAAGTTCTGGAGGGATAAGGTTTTCAAGCTCGTAAAAGAGAAGCACTGGAAGTTTGTGCCATGGAGTGTTTAAATAGGTGTTGCACAGTTTCACCGCAGGCGGACAAGTTCCGCGGAGGAATACTTGGTCATTCCCAAGGAATCGCCAAAGGGAGGAAATCGACGGTCAAGATCTTGTGGAGAGGATTTGTGAAATCCCGTCAGTCGTTTTATTTTCCAAAGAAGAAAGGAGGTTATGACTGTGTTCGGAGTTCAAGCTCCAGGAGTTGTGAGTTGTTGGATCGTTGATTAGTTACCCACCATCCATCGGATCGAACAGGAGCTGCACGAGGTTAACCATCGAAATTTGAAAGATCGTTAGTCCTGTGGTCGAATGTTTTTTAACATTTGAAACCCCGAAGTCCCGGGAAGATCTGGAACGTCCGTTAGTTAGGACATGTGGCGGAGATCGAAGGTGTTGGGAGTCGGGATATTCGGCATCGAGAAATCAGAATTCCTGAAGACAAGAAAGTTGAGACATCACAAGTCTCAAAATCCTGGAGAAATCGAGACCGTCCATCAGAGGAGGACACGTGGCAGGAATCGACGTTATCGGGGAAAGTCCTGACAGGAAGTTGTTGATCGACGTTTGGGTCATCGAGGTATCGGGGATCCTGGTGACAAGGTGTTTATACATTTTTAAATCGCGAACCTCGAAACCCCGACAAGGAGGCAGGTGTCATTGTGGGCCAGCTGCCAGCAGATTAGAGAAGGAAGAAAGCTCTGTTGTGTGGGGGATAGATATCAGCCTATCGGGATTCGGAGGATCAGAAATCTCATGAGAAATTGAATTTTTGCATTGGAAACCCTAAAACCCCGATGAGGGATAAGACTGCGGTCACGGAGATAGTGGTCGCATGGGCAAGGATTCTAGCTAGGAGGGCTAACGCAAAAAGGGCACGTCAGGATTCGAGGTATCGCGAACCCTAAGGACGTTTGCATTTCAACATTGGAAAGTCTGAAACCTTGATGTGAGGTATGAATGCAGTCATATAGAGGAGGTCATGTGGACCAGGGGTCTAGCCTGGAGGGCTAGTGAAAGTTGAAATCGCATCGGGATTTTGAAGTCCAAAACCCCGACAGAAGGGATATAAGGCTGTGGTCTTATAGAAAGCGGTCACATGGACTAAAGGCTTAACTAGGAAGGGATAAGGCAGAAAAGGAGCATATCAAGGATAGGAAAAGTAAGTTGTTTAGACATTGCAAGTGCCAGAATCCCGATAGGAAGGAACCCCGATAACAAAGTAAAGAGGCCAACATTGATTTCCTGATAGAAAAAAGGGAGATCCCGTGAGAGAGTTAATGTGGGTGAAAATTTCCCAATAGGGAAATAGAAGAACCTTTCAGTTCTTCGGGTCGATGAAGGAGGAAAGATCCTGTGAGCGGACGTTCCTAGTGGGCGCACCTGCGTTACAAAGGAATGAGGGCCCAAGTGAGGTTGTTGGAGATGTCGGTGGGTTACTGGGACCCTGATAACAAAAGATTTATCCTTGATGGACAACTATTGAGGATCGAAGTAGAGGACATCTACTTCTTGAATGGTCTATCACATCGAGGGGAGATTGTGAACCTCAAGTCACACGGAGCAGGAAGTGGGATGAAGATCGAGGAGTATATTGATGCCCACTATGTACTAGGGACTCCCAAGGTGGGAAGCTAAGTACCCATCCAGGAAATACGTAACCTCTGTTTGAAGATCATGGTTCTCGCGCTTACCAGGATCATAGGTTCGGCCTCATTTCATCAAGCATCGAGACCACTTATGTTTTAAATAGTAGAGTGTGCTAGACCCACTATCTATGATTGATGTACCTCACTGCTAACCAATATGAAAGGTCATTTGACAGAGTGCAAATAGGGGAGTAAGTGAAACTTCACGTTTGCCTCTATTCTTTGCAATTTCTTTTTCGAGCAGGTTCTAGGTCTGGGACCTAGAGTGGATATCCTTCCTATAGAACCATGCGATCCAACCATGGCACGATGGATTGAGGTCATGAGACGACAGGGGGAGGTAGGGTATCAACACCCTAAAACGATGATTTTTTCTTCTGGTGGCGATGACAATTCATTTCTCTGGATGACTATCCCTATGTAGGGATCTATTTCAGAGGAGAAATAGATATGCCACTTCCAGTAGGGGCCACCTATAGTGATATAGATAAAAAAAAATTAAATATTTCTTTTGTTTTGTATTTTTGTATTTAAGGAACACAAATATTTTTTTTTGGATGGTGCTTAAATATTAACTAGACACATGTGTAATTCTAGACATGGGTCTGCGATGGCCAGAGGGATTTCTTCAACATAGACAGAGGAACTAGGGAGATGAGGTAGTGGGAGGAGAAGCAGAGAGAGTCCTACAAAACATGCAGGGCAACCTGTCTCATTTGACACAGAGGATTCCTATGGTTCAGGTAGAGGATCTACCTGAATCCATGCAGCGACAGGTGGGTGGTGTAACTAGATCATGGGTACGACTCTTTCGACATCTCGCAAATGCCTTGGTTTTCTACCATGACACACATCTGGCGCCACAGGCGTAGATTTCATGGGATATGTATACTGACTGTATATGTGTATTGAGGGTTTTATCCCTAATTTTGTAATATAAACACCATATTTTGAAATATATAAAAAGGGATATTCGACTTTACTTATATCTTACAATATGTACATTGATTTAATGGTTTTTGTTGCTTTATTTATGTGACAAATGTCAATCTAAAATGTAATTATCATAGGCATCAGATACATGATTGGGACTCCTAGGAATGTGATAATATGTAATGAAATCAAATTGTCGTTCTAAAAGATGTACCCGTAGGAATCGACAGAGTAATGTAGGATCACGCATGTGGTAACAGTCGTTCAACTGACATACTACTAACTAGGAATGCGGGCGAACTTCTAATGATTGAATACCATTCGAGATAGCATCGCACAAAATTTCTATGACGACACTATATTCGGCCACATTATTCATGGATGGCCCTAGGCATACACCACCTAAAGACACCAATAGACCCTCGGGTGAGTAAACCACCCAAGCGGTGGAAGCTAAGTTCCGTGTATGATGACTGGCTCTATATTTGAATCCTTAGTAGACCGAAGACTCTGTTGACATCTGCCAACAAAGGGAAAACTTGATAAGTAAGCCAAAGACAAAAGAGAAGGGAAAAAGAGATGTATATACACTAAATTTACATTATTATACAAAGAGTTCCACCCAATCCTAGGGCTCAAGCGTAGTACCTTTTAAAGTAGATCCCATTTATGGGCTCATCCAATTTATTCCCTTCATAATATTCTAACTCATAGGCTTCTTTTTCTAGAACACATCACACAATGTAAGGACCATGCCACATGGGTTTAAACTTGCCTTCCCCTAGTGGTTCTTTGGCTTGGTCATACAAGAGGACCAAGTCACCCTTAGCATACAATCAGGGACATACAAACTTGTCATACTAAACCTTGACATGTTTCTTGTTTGCCTCGATAGTCGTAAAGGCATCCCGATGTTGCTCGTCAAGACTCTCTAGGTGCACAAGGCATCGCTCTAAATCTGAAGTGTTAGGTAGGAGCTCGACTTCCAACTTGAAAGAATGGATTTCACATTCAATAGGAAGGATTAACTCCACACCATGCACTAACTGAAAAGGGGAAAAAATGATGCTAGTCTTAACTGAGGTTTTGTATGCCCAAAGCACGGGATATAGCATGATGTGCCAATTGGAATTACTCTGACTGACAATTTTTTGCAAAATGGTCTTGAGAGAGTTATTGATGGCCTCTACTTGCCCATTTTCCTGGGGGTAATAAGGGGATAAATGATCGTGTTTAAACCCCATCTTATATGTTAGTTCTACCATCATTTCATTCTGAAAGTGGCTACCATGATCAGTGACAATCTCACTCGGGATACCAAACCGGGAAATAATTTGGTTGAACACGAAGAAGGTTGTAGTCTTCCCATTGGATTTTATGGTAGGCATGGCTTCAATCCACTTAGTAAAGTAGTTGATGGCCATGATAATGTTTTTATGCCCCCCAGTCGAAGTTGGATTGCAATCGATGAAATTTACCCCCCACTTGGTGAAGGGACCGACGGTAATGACTGGGTGAAGAGGGCTAGATGCAAGCACATTTTCTGAGTGAACACCTGGCATGGGTGACACTTCTTAACCACTTTGATGCAATCTTTAAAGATAGTAGGACATAAATAACTAGCTCATAAGATGTTTTGGTTTGTCGCAAGCCCGGATAGGTGACCACCATAAGCCCCTTTGTGGAAATCATTTAGGACTGACTCGACTTCCTCGTGAGTTAAGCAATGACGCAAGGTATTATCTACTCCTCGGCAATGCAAAGTGTCTCCGATGATGGTATACATTTTGGCTTGGTATTTAACACACCATCAATCATCTCGCGAGAGATGTTGAGCGAACTTCAACATTTCAAGATATAAAACAATGTCTCCATACCAGGGGTCGGACGATGAGACAAGGAAAATGTGTTCATCTGAAAACGAATCAACATGGATACCATCCTCCTCTAATCGTGGAAAATTGGATATTAACTCTACAAAAACTAGCGATTTCTTGGACTTGGATGAAGAAAAGTTGAGATCAAACTCTTGTAATATGACGATCCATTTATTAAATTTCCCCCTATGATACATCTGGTAAGGATGTATTGAAATGGATTGACATCAACAACCACAATAGTTTTTCAAGGAAATATATAGTGGCGTAAACATTGGACTGCATGAACGTCGACCAAAGCTAGCTTTTCAATGTGAGAGTAACTAAGCTCAGGACCAACTAAATTTTGACTAAGATAGTAGATGATGTGCTCATGGAGCTCATCATCCTCCTGAACTAGAACCATACCAATCGTCTCTACAGACACAACAATATACAAAAAGTAATCTCTACTGTAATCAGGGGATTTCAGTAGAGGGGCCGATACCAAGGCTTTCTTCAAAGTGTCGAAAGACTCCTGGGCTCGCTCATCCCAGATAAAAGGTGTGTCCTTGTTCAAGAGGTGCATGAAACCTTTAGTGATATTGGCATAATTCACTATGAAACGATGTAGAAAGTTATCTTTCCCCTGTAAACCTTGAAGTTGTCTAATCATGTGTGGGGGAGGCAACTAAAGTATTGCCTCAACCTTAAGAGGATATACCATGATCTCACTCTCGAAAACTAAAAATCCTAAGAGACGGCCAGACTTAACACAAAAGATGCATTTGTGAGGGTTTAACTGGATTCTATAGTAACGACATCTTTCAAAAACTAGCTGAAGGTGTATAACATGATCCACTCTCTTGCGAGAGTGAGAAACAAGATCATCAAGGTAGGCTTCGACTATGTGCTTGAGATCATGAAAAGCGAAATGCATGGCATGTTGGAAGGTTACTCCAGCGTTTTTAAGGCTGAAAGGCATTTTCTGGTATGCAAAAGTACCCCAAGGACATATAAATGTCGTCTTATGTTGGTCCTCAGGTTTGATATGGATTTGGTTATAGCCTGAAAATCCATCCATAAAATAAAATATCTTGCTTCCCACACACTCAACAATAATTTGTTCACTGAAAGGCGTGGGGAAGTTATATTTAGGACAAGCCTTGTTCAAGTCACGAAATTCCATACAAACACGAATGGTTCCTTGCTTTTTATTCACAGGAACGGGGTTGGATACCCATTCAGTGAAGGGAACCAAGTATATGAATCTAGCATTAAGTAGCTCTCCACCTCTACCTTAATAAAAGGCGCATTCCTGGTATTTACAGCTCTAAGATGTTTTCGCACAGGTTTATCATCCGGGTAATTTCTAATCTTATGTTCGACAATATGAGGGTCGATCCCTGGCGTATATTTATATGACCAAGTGAATACATCTCGAAATTATTTGAAGAGTTCGGTGTAGATCAAAATTTCATCTGGCGAACAATCCACACCTATATTTACGTTCTCAATCTTTCCATCAGTACAAGAGATATCAATCGAGATGGTAGGAGAAATACTCTCCATATTTCCTTCGGTATAAATTTCGTGTGTATCAAGTGGAACTACAGTGTGACCGACTATCTCACTCAAGGTAGACCTAAAGTCATCTTGCTCGATTCTTTCAATAATTGGGAGAAAATATGATTGGTGATGCATATCATCCCAAGGTCTCTCGAAACCATTCATGGCTTCGAGGATGGATTCATCTGAAGGCAAAGTCTCATCTAAGAAATCATGCAAAAAAGACAACGAGGTGGCTCATACAAGCCTAAGAACAAGATCCTCCTCGTCCGTCTGCAAGGTAATAGTATCGGGATCAACGGAAGAGTCAGGAACAACTTGATACGCAATATCTGTTTTCGATAGTGGAATAGCCATGCCAACATGCAACTGACCTTCACTCAACGAAGTCGGAGAAGGTAGGGTCCATGGATCACTAAGATAAGAAGTGCGGAAAGGAATGGACCTCACTGCTAAAGCAGGCCTACTAGACATGGCGTAAACGTGGTGAATCAGTGACGAGAAGTCGAAGGTACCCATGAGGGAAGAATACATTCTGACGACATTCTTAGTTTCCAGCTGAGAATTATCGATCACAAGGATCCACGGTCCAACAGATGTGTTAGGACTAGAGTATGCAAAGGATAACTGGTCAATAGTCACGATCTCCCCTTCATGAGGAAAACGAAGTGTATGTAAGACGAACGATACGAAAACAACCATAGCATAGGTCCAATTGTGACCTAGTAACAGGTTATAATCGAGAGGTGCATCAACTACCTCTACCTCCACCTCTACCGTCTTCCCACCTAACTGGACCAGAAAGGCAGGGAAAATACCGTGAGGGCGGAAGGAATGACCATCAAATGAAGTCAACATGTTCGATGAATTGGAAAAGGTCAAAGAACTGAGAGGTTTCCAATAGACAAGGGACATCATGTAGGTGGCAACACCTTCATCAACGACTACTCATTTGATAGTATACTTGGAATACTCCACATGGATTTGGAAAGCCACATGGTAGGGTAAGCGAGGCTTCACATCCATGACATAAAACTTGATAACTTTTGAGCCACTAGGTTCTATATCTCCTAAGGTAGAGAGTAAGGCATTCCTCTATGATGGACACATTTGGAGTACCTCCAAAGCCAACATCGCACAAGGGGTTTGGCCCAGATCCTCAATGATAGAGTAGTTTTGGGTGGCTCTAGGATTAGGGTTGTGAGTAGAGAACTTGAGTAATCCTTTCGGAATACAAGGCGATGGCTCTAGTTTCTTAATCTATAGGTTTGTCTCTCGAGGGGGAGGAGGTTCTTCTAGACCGGTACTAGCTTTTGAAGAGCTATAATCTCGAGAGCAGGTGGCTATATCAATTTCCGCGTCAACCATATTGATACAAACATAGTCTCCATCTTGCGATGGTGGGTTTTGACTTCCATCGGGTACATTTTCGATGTTCGAAGAGCTCGAGGCTAAGTGCTAGTTGTGTGGGAATGGATTCGTCATCACAGCGGGTGGTATATTTAAAATCCTTGTAGCCTCCGCGAGTTTGGGGCATAAATGTGTAAGGTGGTCATCAGTACAAAGTTTACAAGGAAAATTCACCTTACGTTTCTCTGTATTTCCCTCTCTAGCATTATCATTTTGCTTGCAATTATTATCTTTTTCCTTGGGCTTGTTACCATTTTTTCCACCCTTATGATTGTTTTGACCTTTCTTTTTATTCACATCTAGTTATTGGTCACCATTTGGGTTTTTCAACGATTGCACGAAATGTACATCTGCCAACTGGGTGGGTTTGGAGGATACAGACGAAGCTGATCCTCTGGTAGACTTCGTCGCCAAGTCTGTGGAATTTACATTAGCAGACCCTACAATGCCATCGGCATGAGGTCTATGTTTTTTCCTAGGATTATAATTTGACTGCGGTGCTTCTGGAAGAAGGTGATATAACATCCCAAACTGAGCATATATTAAATCTAATAGTTGAGTTCTCAATATAGATTCTTCCTCGTTGGATACCCCGAAGGTGGCAACTCCCTTCGAGATAGGAGGGTGCAAAGACTTTAGGAACCATTCTAGGAGAAAGGCCAGGGGTATAGGAGTCTTAATTAATTGCCTCTATCTATGCCACTCCTGGATATGATCCAAGATGTGAGTGGCGGTGTCCTAGCGTAAAGTCAAAAAATGTTCAAGGACAACATCATAATGAATGGGAAATTGAAAGTGGTTGAGAAAGGCCACCACCAACTGATTAAATGACTCATAGGTCCCCCTAGGTAGCTCAATGTACCATTGCAAAGCAACTCCAATGAGAGTGCATTGAAACAATCGTAATCTAATAGAATCATGGTTCAAGGAATTCAATGAGAGCCAAAGGTGAAAGGTAGTAACTTGTTCACCAAGGTCCTCTCCATTATTACCCTCAAACTTTGGAATGTCTGAAGGACGTTTGGTGGGGATGGGGGGACATGTGGGATCATGAATCACTGAGTCATTCATTAACTTAGACAAGTCTAGCAGCTTGAGCATGGCAAAAAAAGGGAGATGGGGTTGAGACATTTGTCCCCATCCTCCTGCGAAATATTGTGTGTTGGGAACTACATTCCACCCAGGATTTTGGTAAGAACCGAAGCCCTGTTCGGAATTATAAGGCCCTCCTCTGGGATGATTCATATAAGGTGGGTTGGGCATCATTATAGCAGGAATGTTCTGATAAGGATTGTGAAAATTTCCCCTAGACGAATTGGATCTAGGTTGGGGGTTGCCCAAAGTGTAAGAATAACCTCCTCTAGGTGGGAACCCAAAGGATTGAAGTGGATTCGTCATGCCAAAATTATTGGTCAGAATCAACACTGAGGAGGTAGGGATATAGGGTGAAACTTGTCCGCCAGCTAGGTTGTTCCATCCATCCATAGAAGGATTAGACCTGGGGTTAAGAACAAGGACACTTCCTACATTAGGATTCATTTGGGGGATATGAGAACCACCAAATGGGAAAGGAGTGTAAGGAGGTGTAATGCCCCCAAGTCCAAGGATAGCGTTAGGGCCAGTAGTTGGGATGGCAGTCGAAAACTGTGAGGTGAAGTTAGGCATACCATAAGAAAATGGACTAGAATTCATAGGGATGGATTGAACATTGTAACTCGACGAGTGACCAAAACCCCCAAAAGGGTTTGAGGCAAGAGATGAAGCATAGTATCGGTATAATCCATAGTACCAGTAACTACAGGCCGAGCCATAGTACCGATATAAGCTTTTGGCACTGCAACTGTAGTGGCTGTAGGAGTCGAAGGGGTGCCATTAACTATAGTGGGTATGGGAGTCGAAGAGATCCCAGTGATTTGAAGAATAGACTCAGTACTCATCCTTGTGGAACCACAAGTCTGAAAGGTGGATGTCTATGTACCACTTCTAAAAACTCTATGCCTTTTAGAAGGAAAGAACCTGAAATCCGGTGGTAACTGTAACAACAGACGGGACTGGTGGGGAATTTGGTTTGACTTCGCGACGACTTATGACTTGAAAAAATAAAAATATTCTAAGGGAAACTAGTAGTCAAAGAGCATACCAAAAATTCAAACAGTCAATATGCATGCAAACGGGCCAAAGTGGCTGAGTGGCCTCCATCGCTAAAGAAGGTATGTCTCATCCAAAAGGGACCAAAGACTCCCCGCTAAAGTTTGGAGGTAACATAATCAGTTATAGGGCCCTCGTGGGCTTAACAACCAGTCGGTCGGATCCCCCCAGAGAGGTAATCCTCCATAAAGACTATGTGTTGTCTGACCCCTATCTGACCCAGGGTACAAGCAGAATAACCCCTGCAAGTAACCTATGAGATACCTAAGTCAAGCAACTAATAAACCATTGTATAACCGATACAAATGAGAGTAGTCATAAGTCTGGATCAGTATATGGGTAGGGTAGCAATTCTCGAAACCTTGAAAGCAACGCATCTCACATAGGTATGGGTACTAGAAAGATCCCCAAATACGAATAAATCCACAGAAATATCTTTGACACTAGGTGAGTATCCAGGGGTTATCCCTTCAACTAACTCCACATGACCTCATGATTAACTCCGGTGTGAGAGGAGCCTCTAGATCTTACCAATTATACAATGGACTTCTCAACTCCCTGTCTTAGACACATATGTTGATTTAATTGCCTTGGAGAAGTTTACTCACAATATTCTATTCCAAGGCACTAAATCCTAGACTAGTTTGTGCACCCTAAAAATAAAACCGTGACTAATCAATTTTAGTTTAAAGCGTAAATTTTATTGG
>JZKD02S1604321.1:90207-113153 GCA_000966675.3 Picea glauca | reverse complement strand
TGGCATCCACCCTTGCACAAGTATTATCACGAGATGACTGCCAGAAAGCATTGTCATTGATGGCACGAATTTGGCTGCGGAGTCATGTAGCTGGTACCGAGATCGATCCAGGTGGCATCCACCATTGCACAAGTATTATCACGAGATGACTGCCAGAAAGCATTGTCATTGATATCATCAGCAATATCCTCTTCAACCTTGGATTTAGTATTGAAAGTGGTAGGTTAAAGGTTTTTATGAAATATAATTTTTTTTAAGGGATATTTGTTTGAAATAATGTGAGAAATTGTTGGATTGGTAGATTTTAATGATTATTTTTGTATAATTTAAGTATTTTAAAAGTTTTTCCAACATGTTGAATATATTTCTATATTCAAAAATAGATTTTGAACAACAAAAAATAGTGATTCATATAAATTTATATTCCAAAAAAAATATTTCATAAAACAGTACAGTAGTGGGTATTATTATTTATACAAATTAAGCTATTTGAATACAAAATTTGTTGTTGGGTATTATTATTTATACAAATTAAACTATTTGAATACAAAACTTGTTGTGTTTGAAATGGTAAAAGATGCATTCATAAAATACTTGCAGTGGACATTCGTCCGCAAGCCTCTTGCAAATATATTCAGGAAGATTTGACTTTGTGCAGAGGAGGAGGTTGGGCGCTTTCAGGTGATAAAACATGGCGTTCCTTGCAATGTGGCGAAGAAAGCAGAGAGAAGCCTTTGTTTGTATGATAAATATAACTAGGAGACAGCTTCAAATAAAAACAAGGAAGCTCTGAAATGAAAAATGCACGGACTTTGGGCTTAGACTTTGTTCCTTGCAAAAGATGTTATTCTTGGCGTTGAGGTGGCATCTTGGAATTTATATTTTTACCTTCAATAAACTTGTTTGGATTTGTGTCAATACCAATTATCTTGATCACCTCTCATCCTTGTATCCTCTGCAACCTATACCCAATGCCCAGATCAATCTTGTTACTGTATCTGTCCTTGAATGACAAAGGATTACCAATTCTAGTAAGTCAAACATTAACTTGATATTCTGGATTCATCAGCGTAACTGAAAGGGGAGGGGCATATGCCAAAAAAGAGCAGATCTAGCTGACTAAATACCTACAGTTAGATCGCAACCAAATAGGCATGCTTTGTCCGAAGGGGTCTGGATTGATCTTGGCAACACATTTAGAGGCGACGACTGTGAACTCAGTAAATGCTGAAGTACTCGTGAAATGGTAAATGGGCTTTCTCCTAATTGAGAAACGCGGTTCCTTTATATCATTTCTAATAATATTGTACTTCTCACACAGATTAGTGTTATTCGATTTACAACACGCACAATCTCCACATTCCCCAATGAGCAAAGGGATTGCATGATCCCCCTCTTTGATATATGTCGTGTCCTTCTTAATGCTAGGGAGTTTAGACCCAGGGCTCGTCTAGAGTTGTCCAATAGAGAGTTCAAAGCACCGACATATCAATTTTCGACCAAGGTTGAGGAAGGTATCACCTGAGATGCAAAGATGATCGGAGAGAATATAAGCTCTTGTGATAGGGATGAAGGCTAAACACAGAAAGATCCATTAGGGTTGACATTCATGTGACTCATATCTAACAAATTCTTAGGACTAAGAAGTAAAACAATACACACACATATATCCAACTCATACATGATAGACACATAATAGATGAGAACAATCACATCTTTATTACAAATAACATTCCATAGAATATATATATATATATGACAACCATAGAACTTCATATCTTCTCCATATAAATCCTCAGAAATACAACATACTGCACAATGTGCCTTCTCTCGAAACTCAAACATGTAACATATATAGAAGTATATTAAAAAGAACTACCATATTACAACAGGTTGAGAGCGAGCTCGATACTAAGGAATCAATGAATCTCCTCTAAACCTCTAGCTAACCCCATTTATGATATCATTGAGCGTCCTTTTATAGCTTTCTCTACTCGGGAATTCTATCTATGTCTGCTATGCTCCACTCGCTTGCCTAACAAAATTGTCTCACACCCTTGTGACACTTACCTGTAGTCCACATAATCTCCATCAATTGGGGCAATCATAAATGCCCTACCAACTCATCTTCTATTAGCTCCACAATGCCTTGTGTTGCTGGTAGTAATCATTTGAGGAGATTTCTCAATGATTCTTTTCTTGATTATGGAATGTGTCTTCATGATTTCTTCCGTAACTGACAAAGCACGGACTGTTGCACATTTGATATCCCTTTAGGTTTGACACATTCTATCAAAACTCAGTCTAACGCACATATATTGTCATTCCTCGTGCATGAGCTTAGGCACGTGCAAAACTTTGGAATGAGTGTCATGCGCAAAATGAACCCAAAACTTTGGGTGTCAATAGGCCCCCACCACTATTATTTGGCTTGACCTCGAACCAATTGTTGCATGTTATCAAGACAAACATTTTGAGTAAGAGTAAATCATCATTTTGCAAAAACAAGTTGTGCTTGTGGTTGGGCCCGAGTAAGAGAAAATCATCTATTTGGGATGTAGTTGCAACCTGACCACGGTTCTAGAAGGAATGTAGTAGGCTAGATGGTGAAAGATGGAGTTGGAGTGCATGTAGCTAGAGGCTCGACCTAAAACCTTATGTGGTGTCTGTGGAGGTGAATAAGGGATCTATTTAAAGCCCAACATCAAACACTGACCACTAAAGAGAATTAAGGTTCCATGAAGAGAGAGTAGCATTATTTGCTTGTATTTTGTTCTTGGAGGACTAGGCCAAGCGAGTAGCCTCGACTTGTCTATTTCTAGAGGGTTGAGGATCCATGGTGAGATGTGAGAGTAGGGCTACCATCAATGAGATTAGATGGATAGGTGCACCCCAAGTTCACTTCTTTTGGAAGAGATTCCATGACGATGGATGAGAGCAGGGATGTTGGTGAGCCATTAAGTAGGGTCCCTTCCTATCAGCAAAGGGGATGATGCATAATGACTATTCACTGAGTTGTGGGCTAAGAGATCTCGTGAACAACCGTGATTAAGAAAAATTGTTCAAGGAACTGTGGAGTACTGAGTTGATATCTGCTAGGAACGAAGGGGAAAGGACCTCTACCAAGCAGTTGGTGACAGGCTAACAATTTTCGTGAAAACTGAAGTGTAGGATCCTGAGCTGCTTGACCAAACTGTAAATAACAGAGTATGTATAGTCTTATAAGCCACACCATGATAGGGGAGGGGGTAAAACGTAAGAAAGGTGAGGGAGTCGGGGAAAATACCAATGAAATGATGAAGTCGTCAAGGTAGGTAGTAGGGAATTGGGTGTCAAGAATTACTCTAGCGAGAGCATTAGGGGGAGGAGGGGGGGTTTGATATATAGAGAGAGAAAATGTGGGGGAAGATGATGAAGGATAGAAATAAATGTTTGAAGGAGGGGGTGTCTTGAAGAATAAGTAGAAAGTAGTGATGAAATGTGATTGATGGGGATATCGAGGTTGCAGATTTGTTGTACTAGAGATTCTTGTTGGAGAATATGGTGGTAGAATTGACTGCGTACTCGTGGCATGTGTGATATATCCAAATGGGATTTCATGCCCTTTCAATTAACGAAATCCCCAGGAAAATCCTCCAAAACCTATGTGACTTGTCAGACCAAACTCGGACCTCGCACTTATTGCAAGGTATTAGCCAAATTTTGGAAATTTGGAAGATCTACACCCACTATTAATCTATTGAGTCCACCTGCATGAATGAAACGAATTTTATTCTACCCAAAAGGAAATTACGCTAACGATGATATGTGTTACTTGTTGTAGAACCTAAACTAAACCTATTCTACCCATATTCGAAAGGGACATAAGGAGCTAAATGTTGACTGAGCCTTGCGGGCCATGGTACACCTTTAACCTGCTACCATTAATGAGTCCCTTTAGCGATTGTCCTTATAATATGGCTAGCTTGGCGACACATGCTTCACCGATGTAGAGTAGACAGAAAGGCTCTAACCATCATATGCCTATTTTTCTAGGATTGTGTAAATATTTGTTGTCATATAATAATACCAAAGAGCCAGACTGGAGAATTTTTTGGCGTTTGTTATGGTCGTACCACGGCTTCTATATTTTCTTTTCAATCACTTGAATGAAACCAACCATCATTTCCTCTTTCTCTAGTTCCATTATCTCATGTAACTTCTGCTAAATAGACTGGTCATAGATCATCTAGTTGGCTAGGTAGACCTAGAGGCTAGGAACAACAAATTGTAGCAGAATGACCGCTTCTTTGCCATAGACCAGTCAGAATGGAATTTTATTTGTTATCCTTTTTCATGTTGTTTGATAATTTGATAGGATGGAAGTGATGCGTTGATATCAAACATCATTCCACATATTACAAAACTTTGTTAGAGCACGTTCTAAAATTTTATTTAAATCCTCCATTGTACCACTCGCTTGAGGGTGATACAAGGTGCTCTTTTAATGATGGATCATAAAATATTGAGTGAGATGGTGAATGGTCTCATTTAAAAAATGCGACCCCTGGTCACTCATTATAAATATGTCCGTTACTTTTGTTATCCTCACGCATCTATGAGTGGAAACTTTGTAGAGCTTATTTTTCCACCTATCTATGACATCCTGAGAATTTGTGTCATAAGACTTGACACTTTTCTGGCTTAACTCTCCATCTACGATGCGGTTGATGTAGTCTTCCCCGTGGCATGTGATCTTATAAACTTTTTCAATGAACGAGTTCCATTCATCCTCATCCATTGAATCATTATACTTATCACCTCCATATGGACCTAGGGGTGCGAACACATGCAGGGTGTCTATTTCAAATGACATCTACCTCTTATTGAAGTTCAACACTGCATTATTATCAAAGACCCAATCAATTCCTAGTAATGCAGTATATGTATCAGGTTCATCCATAATTCTTATTCATTCAAAGTCATCATTTGTTTTTACTCCTTCTATGTTTACTTCCACCTTCTCTAGTCGGTCAATTGGGTAGATTTTGTATTGATTGGCCAATCACAGTTGGATGGGAGACTAGACCAACTTTGGTTTAGCCATCACATCCCAAGATTTCTTTGGAAAATTTTTCACATTGGAATCGAGATCTAACATGACTACATCCATCTCATAACCACCAAGTTATGCGGTGATATTAAATTCTTGGTCACTGTGCTTTTGCTTGATGACCTGACATACATATCTTTCTGGAAACGAAGCTGATATTATTTCCTCCACTCCTTGTTCTTGGTCTTCATATTCTCCCTTGCAACCCATTTCGTGTAATACTTTTGTGCGTGTTGTGCGTTGCAATTCCTCTTTGCGTTGTTCTTCTTATGATTTATGCTTAGCACCTCATAGTTCAGTCTGTTTATGAGCCTCCTCTATTGATCGTTGTGTCGTGCATTGTACTTATTCATGCATGCAAGCCTCCTTGAACGATATTTGCATCGCACGCTGCAATTCTTCATGCTCATGAGCTTCTACCAGTGACCTTTGTGTCACACGTTGTACCTCTTCGTGGATCTAACCTTCTTCCAATGACCTTTTTGTCACCCTTTTCACTTCTTATCGGATACGAGCTTCCTCAAGTGACCTCTGAGTCACGCGTTGCATCTCCTCATATGCTCTTTCTTCATCCAGTCCTCTTTGCACTTCACAAAAGAACTACTTTTGTTTGGAAACATCAAACCTTGGAGGGGGATGATGTGCCTTCCTTATCTATCCATCTAGATTTTGACATAAGACTTCACCATACTCCTTATGATTGTGCTCTTGTCGTTCCTCCTCCTCCTCAGGTTACTACCCAAACATCAACCTCATTCTTCTTCTTATTATTGTGTGTGATGTATGCACCATGTTGCAACTGGTCTTTTTTTCCTCCCACTTTTTCAACGAGTGGGGAAAATATTCAATGGCATGTTGTTATAGTCCAAAAATTCCTTACATATGCATACAAGACATTGGCCTTTCCACTTACATAATTTGTCAAAATTACAGTTGAGGCTTCTTCTTAAAAAACCATTTTTTGGAATATGTACGCACCATGTTGAACTAATATCCTGCGTACAAACGTGTGTTGCATACTAGTTATCCTGTGCACATACGTGATTTGCATACTAGTTAGCCCACGTTTAGCTCCAAAATTGAAAGGAATTCGATGAAGTTTATGGGATATCAAGGGTTTCCCAACCATTTTACCCCATGTAGCCCATCCCCAAACTGAATAACCATCTTTTTCTCATATAAAAAGAGGTCTTGGGGTCTTATTTGAAAGACAAGCAAGAGAATAAGAAAAATCTACCAAAATCCCTTCCCCTTCTTAGCCCAAGTTTTGCATCCTATTATGAGATTTGGCCTGAACATTCTCCTCCATGCCATTCTCCTAATACAACCCTTTCCCCTTTCTCAATTGATAAGTTGGTTGTGAGAAGAAAGCGTGGGTTTTATGCACTTGGAGCCATGATAGAGGAGCCCGAACCTGGTTCGTGGAGCGATTTTTGACAAAGGTTGTAATCATTTTTGTTTTGAAACTTAATAAAAGTGTTCATTCTTGTCCCAAAACATTATGTTTTTATGCTTTTATCTATTTATACATCTATGTCTATATATGAAGATTGAAAGTGATAAGTAGAGATTGTATGTGTTGTAGCATTGTTTTCCTAAGCTTTTTGTAGGTCATCCTTGGGAAGAGAGCCACAATCTAGGAAGTTGGAAAGGAGAAAGAGGTCTACACCAGCTGTAAGGACCAAAGGTACACCTATTGACCTTCTTTCCTCTCTCTTGTATTTCAGTTTAGATAGTTTTGGGGTATCTTAACAATAGAACTTTCTGTTAAGGGAAGTTAGTGCTCTACCTGTACCTCGAACCAGTATAGGGGGGATTTCCCCATAATAGAATTGGTGACTCCATTGGGGAATGTCTCTAGGGTCTTAGTGGGATATTTTGGTTTGATTCATTTTGTTTCAGTTTCTTTCTTAGTTTTTTCCAGTTTATTGAGTCAGTTTAGGGTCTTTGGTCACCTCCTAGTTGCCTACGAGCCATCCCTGCCCAGTCAATTTTATAATCCCTTTTTCTTTTTGAAATTTTTTAGAGGTGTACATGCCCTACACTATGTTTATCCTGAGTACCTACATAGTCTACAAAGTATACATCCCGTGTACATACACCATCTCTATCTTTTGGAAGGTTTTTTAAAAAGAAAAGGAAAATTCATTTTCTTTTGTGACAAGATGCTTTATGCTTTTCAGACCTTCTGGAACCCTTCAAGATCTCTTTTAGTGGTATTTGGTTGGGTTAAAGATTCATTTTTAACTTGATCTTAGTAAAGAACCCCTATTGTTTCTTCATCTCTTTTAGTTTTCTTTAGATCTGGATTCTTGTGAGTCCCTGCATTCAGGAAGTGGTTTAGGGTATGTATGAATCTTGGGTTTTATTTTCTCTTTATCCAGTTTATATTTTGAAAAACAAAAAAATATTTTAATTTTGTTTTTCTTGTTTAAAAATTTAGTTTGGTAATTTTAGCATAGGTTGTCTTTTTACAAAAGAAATAAGTTATTTTTCAAAGTTCCTTTATTTCTTTTTCCCTGAAAGTTTAGTAGTTTTCATCGTAAAATGAAAATCTCATTCTAGGAAACTTTTGCATCATAGGATCATGGAATTTTATTTTGAGAAGTTTTCTTTTACAAAGATTTACAAATTGTTTCTTTCAATTTGAAGTATCTAGTATGAATTTTCACAAATGCTCTAAAGTTTTTCTTCTCTTTCGTCTCTTCCAAACACCATAAGTTGCACATCTATACCCTTCTGAGTAAGTCAATCCAATAAAAAATAATGCCTAACACTTAAATCAATTAGACTTTTTTCTTGTAGGGTTTTCCAACTAGTCTAGGCTCTAGGGCCTTAAATTATGTGTGGAGAGAAAACTCTTCAAGGACATATACACAAACATAAGATATTGTGATAGGGAGTGTTAGAGTCCAGTGTCGTAAGAGTCAACCAGGACCCCCATCTAACATAGGGGATAAACATGAATTCGTGTAAGGAAAGGTAGAGGAGATAACCCCTCCAAAGTCGGACCAAGCGTAGTGGGGATTGCATATTGAGGGTCATTCTTGGGAATTAAATTGATCGCATTTGATTACGGAGCCTCGTGGACCTCGAATCCGTTCGAGATATTCAGTTGTCTTCTATACCATTTTCCTTCGGTACCCTTGAAAGGATTTTAACTTTGTTATCTTTCTCATTACGATCAATTCGACTATCAACTGTACCCTCCTGGTGACTGACTGCGAGATGGAAACCTAGTTGCCTATTTTTAGGGACTTACACGAGTGACTGCAGGGTGTACTGCAATACCTAGGGAATATGTTGGATCGTGATTTACAAAGTATACCTAGAGGGTGTTTCCATGTTCGAGTTACACTTGCACCGGTAAGTTTCTTTGGTGTTGATTGGCATAACTATTCTTCCTACTAGTCAGTTGTTTTCTTGATTTGTTGTTACGAATTTTTTTAGTGTGTGATCTATGTTTCATGCTAGCTAAACCTTATAGTGTTGGTTTATCATTTCACAAGGTGGAAGATCAACAACTCCATCGTTCACATAGACTTCAGGGCATGTTGTCGGTTACTTTGGATGCACCTCCACCACCATTAAGGCACATGCTAGATCAAGAAAGCTCATTCGAAGCTACTAGGCCACAGGAAACTGTACCTGAGCCATCTCCGAGAGAATACTTTCCCACACCGTAGGAATCCATTGTTTTTTACCTCACGATCGAAGGTTTCAAGCCAACAAATACTCTAATCACTAACTTATCAGCATCGCTTCTAATTCAGATAGTCCCTCCCGAGGTGACTTCACCTAAATGATAGTTCCTTCGGTGAGTGGAGATGGAAGAAACTAGTGATACTTCGTCAGGGAGTCCTCATACTCCCATCTCGGTTGTCATAGGAGGGGGTGTTTTACCTCCTCCCCCACTTCCACCTGTTAGGACTATGAATTTCCAAACGCCCACTTCTTTGGGCAGTGGTACAATCCCTTCATAAACTTTAACCACTGTTCCCTCCATCCAGAATGTGTATGACGCTCCATTTTCATATGGGATGTCGATTTTTGACTCGATTTTGGTTATAACATACTCTAGTCTATAGACCGTTGGTATGGGGGAAGGGAGATATAATGCTCCCGTGCAAGGACCCACCATGGGAACCACTACTCCATTCAACTCTATTCTTTACGGTGGGGGTCACATCCCCCCTTCGTCCCCATCGCTCAGAGGCACTTTCCAGCAACCGATCAGACTTATTACCAACTCTAGTTTTTTTAGTGGAGGGAGTCTTGGACCTTAATCCTATATGACTCTAGTTGGATCCATGCCCTTTTCTTTGTTTAGTGCAATTGGAAATAATGCTTTCTCATTGTCTTCTTTCTCGACCAAGGGAAACCTCAGTTTTGGTCAACAAAACCCTACATAAGGTTTCATTCCTTCATAGGAAGAAATGATAGGAGTTTACTCCTCAGAAGGTCTTGGAAATCCTTGGAAAGGATCGTTTCCTTTGCAAGGGATGTCAATCGAGGGAAACCACTCCCACACTCTATGGAACCCTAGGCAAGGTTCAATACCTATGCTAGGAGGGTCGAATGGGGGCATCCCCAACCAAGGTCCTTTGAATATTGTACATGGATCGATACTTTCACATCGCATATAATCCAACTTCGGGAATCAACTGATGATGCAGAATCAAATGGAGGCCCCTTTTACTAGACAGGGAAACCATGGTATCTACAAAAAACATGGCCAACAATCAAAAGTTTCCTGGAAACCTGGTGCCAACAAAAATCCAGGCCCCTCTTTTCATGTAAATATGCCATAACCAAGACTACCTTTTCTGGACACTCTACATTTTCCAGACTTGTCGAGACTTTATATCATGAAAGACGAAGCTCATCTACAGAGCGGGGCTCATAACTACAGAATGCCAAAATCTGTTGAGAAGGGAAAATAAACCTCTAACCCACTGAGTCCTCTTCAAATCCATAATACGGTGGGATAAACGATGACTCGCATCCCTAACGGTGCATTCAAAAAGGCTGCTCACAACCCTAATGCAAGGGATTCTTAGAATTACTCCATCGTGGAGGATCTTGCACAAAATCCTTGTACAATGTCTGCATTGGAAGTCCTCCAGAGTTTCCCTTCACAAAGGAAATTTTTGTTGTCTGCCTTGGGAGCGGCCGAGACCACTAACTTAGGAATGATTGTTTTTTACCTTACCGACCATAAACCTCATCTTCTTCACCATGCCACTTTTCATATAGTAGTGGCATACACCATGAAATCGTTGACACATAACAATTTTCTTACGGTGGTGGATGACGGTGCCTTGACATGTGTGATGTCACTGGCATGTTGGAAGGCTATCGACCAACCTGATTTGTCTCCATTTCCCATATTTCCAACTTTGTTTGATGGTCAATCTTTTAGACCACATGTCATAATTCCCTCTTTCTTTGTGCAATTGGAGGGAAAAATCGTGTGCGTCTAAGTATAAGTAGTCGATGCGCCTCTTGACTACAATATTTTCTTAGGGTGGAGTTGGACCTACACGATGAAAACGGTTGTATCCACCGTGTTTTGGGTCTTATTTTCTCCTCATGAAGTTCGGATCATAATCGTTGATCAGTTATCCTTCTCCCATAGTGACCCTTCATCGGCGACATCCACGGTCTCGATTTTTGATAACCCGTAGCCAGGTACTTTCAAGTTAGTTGTCAGATTGTTTCCATCTTTGATGGGAACTTTTGATCATCCACCGCCTTCCAATGATGTTAGGTTTATTTCGACTATCCCCGACCAATCGAAGGCTACAATTTTTCAAGTTGCGTACTTTAAAATGAGTTACTTTGACAACCTATGGACTTTACCTTCCCCATCGACTTCTATGGAAGGGGTAGGGAACCTTGGCATGGCCATGCCCTTATTCATTTCCGAGGTTGCATACATTATTGTCCACCAAGCCTCAGCCAACCCTGATCCGGCTCCCATACATGAGCTAGATCCTATTCTAGAGCCTATTTTGGCTCAAGACTCTCTCGCCGCCTACGACCATCTCGACTTAGTATTTCCCTCTGACAAGGCGATCTCGGAGGCAATGATTGGGATAGACATACCTTGGGATGATATTCATCACAGATCGTATTTATTACCCGAGCTCAAGAGAATAGAGGCAGGAGAGTTGATTACGACCATGAATGGAGATTCCCCTTATCCTATTAACCCTCTGGCTATGCACGAAATATATGTCGAGGGAAACATGGAAAGTATAGTTGAAATGACTCCTATCGATATCTCTAAAACCCCTAGCGTCATGGAAAATGTATTCATTGGAGAGTATTTCTCTCTTGAAGAGATTCAAATCTACACTAAATTGTTTAAATAATTTCACGACATTTTTTCCTAGTCTTATGAGGAGATGTCAGGAATTGATCCACGTATTGTTGAACACAAGATCAAAAATTATCCTAATGTTAATCCTTTTCGGCAGAAGCTTCGCCTGGTCAATCCTCGCAAGCAAGCGATGATAAAGGATGAGGTAGAGAAACACATCAAAGCTAGTTTCATCTACCCCGTGCAACTGACAGAATGGATATCGAACCCTATTCCTATCAACAAGAAGCAAGGTACAATCTGCATATGTATGGACTTTCACGGTCTGAACAAAGATTTCCTGAAAGACAATCTTCCAACCCCATTTATTGACCATATTGTTGATGAATGCAGGTTGCGAGGTCTTTTATTTCATGGACCTTTTTTCCCGCTAAAATTAAATTCAGATCAAGATCGAGGACCAACATAAAATGGATTTTATTTGTCCTTAGGGTACATTCGCATATAGAAAAATTCCTTTTGGCATTAAAAATGCTAGAGCCACTTTTCAGTGGGCCATGTCGTTTGCTTTCCATGACCTCAAACACATAGTCAACACATATATCGATGATCTGGCATCACGTTCTCACAAGAGATATGATCATCCCTCCCATTTACGACTAATATTTGAGAGGTGTCGCTACTATCGGATTTTCTTGAATCCCAACAAGTGTAGTTTTTGTGTGACATCGGGACACTTATTAGGTTTCATCGTGTCAACTAAAGGGATCATGGTCGATCCTCTAATGGTTGAGGAAATATTTCAATTTCCTCCTCCGCGAACAATCCCTCAAGTTCAAAGTCTACAAGGGAGAGACATTTTTATTTGGCGTTTTGTTGCTAATTATGCGGAGATTACTAAAGGGTTCATGCATCTCTTGAAAAAAGTTGTCCCATTCTATTTGGATGAAGCAACTCAATTCTCTTTTGATGCATTCAAACATGCTCTGACCTCTACCCCTCTGCTCAGTCCTAGAGATTATGGAAAGGATTTCCTGTTGTATTTGGCTACAACAAAGTCTATTATTGGCATGGTCTTGGTCCAAGAGGATGACACACTTGAAGAGCATGTTATATACTATATTAGTCGAGGCCTAGTTGGACTGGATATCAACTACACACATGTTGAAAAACAAGCTTTGGAAGTTGTCCATGTTGTCCAACGATTTTGTCATTATATATTACTTCGCAAGACCACCGTCGTTGTTGTCGTGAACCATTTTTCAATATGTGTTAACACAACGGGTCATCGTTGGAAAAATCAGTTGATGGATAGTCATCCTACAAGAATTTGACTTGGATTTTGTTTCGATGAAATATAAAAAGTCATCAGCCTTTGTTGAACTATTCTCGGAACTTCTGCTGGAGAGTGGTGATATTTCTCCTAAAAAATCACCGATCAATGGAGATACTTTTATTACCGCATCTTCGGACCCTTGCTATGGAGATATACTATTGTATATTCAAAATTTGAAGTGCCCTTCTTCTGCTTCTACGATGAGCGTTGACGAATAAGCCACCAAGAGTGAATCTATCTTATACTCAACAACACTTTATATCATCGAGGAGTTGATTGCATTCTCCAATGATGTCTCACTCACGAAGAAGCATAGATGTTTTGAACGAATGTCAAATACGAGCATGTGGCGGTCATTTGTCTAGGATGGAAACAACCCAAAAGATTCTTCACATTGGATACTTTTGGCCCTGATTAATCAAAGATTGTGTAGAGGTGGTCAAGAAGTGTCACCCATGTTAGATCTTCTCTCGGAATATGCAGACACACCCAACTCCCATGTTCCTAGCTATTTCCATTAGTACCTTCATGAAGTGGGGGATTGATTTCACTATATTTCACCCATTTTCAGCTATGGGGCATCATTATATCATCATAGTAGTATAGTAATTTACTAAGTGGGACAAAGATATGAAGATTTTCAACAATGATGGGGAGACGACTTCCCTTTTTGTTTTCAACCAGATCGTAGCTAGGTTCGGTATTCTGAAGGAGATTATCACATACCATGGAAGTCACTTCCAGAACAAAATGATGTCTAAATTACCATTAAAACAAGCGTTTAAAAAGGAACATTCGTCACCTTACTACCCACAAGAGAATGTCCAGGTAGAGGTCATTAATAAATCTCTCAAGAATATTCTACAATGAACAATTGATTCGACCAAGTCAAATTGGCATTTGATTTTGTATTCGACACATTGGGATTATCGAACTTCAGTCAATACTGCTACCATTTTTTCACCTTTTCAACTCATCTACGGGATAGAGGCAGTCTTGGCCATTGAATGTCAAATCCCTTCTTTGAAGTTGGGAGTGGAACTGCTTCCCGACACTACACCCTTGAGGGACGTATCTTATATCTCGAGCATCTCGATGAGAAGCACCGAGATACAGCCTTGGACAACAAGGCTCACAAACAACGAGTCAAGTGTCATTATGATCAGTCCGTCCTCCCATCGGATTTTCTTCGAAGGAGATATTGTATTGGTCTATGACCAAGAAAAAGATCACTTGGGGGCAGGAAAGTTCAAACCCATGTGGTTCAGACCTTTCATTGTGAAAGAAGTCTTAGAAAATGGTGCTTATCATCTAGCTAATTTTGAGGGTAACGCTTTATCGAAGCCTATAAATGGGCTCTACATTAAGAACTATTACACTTAGGTTGGTCACCTGAGCGTGACTTCTTGTATATATGTATAGTATTTTATACAATCTGGTCTTTTTGTTTTATGGACGTGTATTTATTGTGTTTTCTTTTCACTGTGATAGATGACAAGTGAATCTGAGGTGTATGTTGGGTTCACAGATGGTGCTAGTTGACACACTCGGAGGCTTACTTCTGTAGCTTGGGTGATTTTTACACATCTTGGTTATTTGTTGTCTTGTGGAGGTATTTTTCTAGGCGAAGCAACCAATAATGTTGTCGAGTATAGTGCAGTAATATAATTACTACATGACGCCTTATCACATGATATTTCTTGCCTCTAGGTCTATCTGGATGCTCAGTTGGTTGTGTCTCAGTTAAATGGAATATACTGTGTCTATGATCCCACCCTTCATTGAATATGCCTTAGGGTACATCTCTTAGAATTCTACTTTGATTATATTACTTATATTCATTTTCCTAGGAGATTTAATCAACTAATTGATACTTTGGCTAATCAAGTATTAGATTGGCATGTTGCTCATACATAAAAGAAAAATACACACATACACATGTAAATACATTTGTACAAAATGTTTAACCATAAGGAATATATATATATATATATATATATATATATATATATAATACAATATATCCCAAAAATAGTGTCATAAGTACAAAGTGGGCCATAAAGCCTCAAATAGAGTCGATATACATTGTTGGGCTCAAGCCCTCAATACAGAGTAAAAAAAATTCCCTCGACACATGAGTGGTCCAAAAATAACTATGGTCTTGGCCCATCATCCCTAATTTAATCAACTATGATGTTCGCAAGATGCCGGAACAATTGGACCCAAGTCCTAGGCACCCCTACTACATGTGGTTGCATGGTCAGGGGAAGGTCCTTTATCTCTACCATGGGTACTGCATGAGTGAGAGCCATCATTTTTCTCTCTACTCGTCGCAATACTCTCTCAGCCTCCCCAGCTGGGGGTCATCCTGCAGTTGTTGTTCCTCCTACTTCTGCTAGTCTGGCCTCTGGTCGGGGATGACGCCTAGTCTCGACGAAGTCAGCTGGTCCCACTGGTCCCACATTTGTATATAACATATCTTTGAGTCAGTACTTTGACATTACATAAAAAGGATAATATTTAAAAACTTTAAGAAATTAAATAACTTTAAAAATGTGTTTACCTATCTCGTTGTGCTCCTCACTAGGGGGCATGGGCATATCATGATCCATCAGGAATTTGATCCATGCATATGGATAGTCCTCAATAACAGGAATATGACAGGCCAACCAATTAAAAAATTTGTCATCAAAATCCTCTTGGGTTCTCCCTCCACCCTATCTAGGCAACAAATTTTCCGAACTGCATAATGCTGAAAAGGAGGCAATATGGTATCGTACTATCTCCCTCAGGCTAAGAATAGGCACTCTCTCAAAGAAGAAAGTGCATAACACAGTTCCCAACCCAAATTTCTTGTGTATCCTTCTGTGACAGTCTGTGAGTTGTTTCTTCATTCATGTAATCATGATAGTACCCCAGTCGAAAATAGTGGCATCCAAGCATTGAACTACACAATGCATTTGTGCATGGGATGCCTAATGAAGTGTTGTGGATCATGTGATCCACTCATTCATGAAGAGTATGATCCGAAGGTGGAGGCTTGTGATATTATGTATCGACACCCGAGATCCTACTTTCTCGGTACCTTCCTCACAATACATCTCGATGCAATCCTCTATGTTATACGACCCTGGAGGAAAAGTCCTCAGATTGACTAGTTCCCCCCTTCTAGAGAGGGTGTTCAAAAAATAGATATCCTCTATCATTGGAGTCAGTTATTGACCCTATAACATGAACGATTTTGCATCTCGATGAAAATAATCTACCAAATGGTTCAACAATCTAGCTTGTTCCCTCATGAATGGACATTGGATGAATTTCCACATGCCACACTGTTTCAACACAGCAATAGCCCCAGGATCCTCCTCTACCAAGATGTCTAGTTCCTCATGTTCCCTTTATTACCAATGCACATAGATACTATTGCACAAATGTTGGAGAGGATTAGCCCTTGATATTAGTTTTTTTTAGCTTTTAAGGAGGTGTACACAAGATTCCTTTAAGATAGTCATGCATGTGCGTAGGCTAAATGTTACCTTACCTACATACATACCCGGGATAAGCATGGAAAACCCACATACACACAGGCCCAACCCTTTTACAAGAGTGCGCGCCTTCCAAACATTAAATTAAGAATGAAAGGAAGCATGCAAATGAAAGCGAAGGTTATGTTTACTTACTTGGTCCAAGTGAGGATTTTTCATCCACCATAGCTCTTTGAATTAACATTTTGAGGAAGAGGGGTTTTGACCTTTTTGGTTATTTTCCAAATTGCCATGGTTAAAACGAGTTGTCCAAATCTATTTATAGACTTTTTAGGCCCTTTTTTCCCTGATTTTGTCCCCTTTTCCCCTTTATTGACTTGGTGGCTACTTAAGTTCTCTTTTGAGATATCTTTGGCTCATTCTATTGAACTTGTTCTTTTAGTTTGGTATTTTTATTGATATGATTTACACATATATAATCCCATTGTAAAAACCATTTTTTCAACTATTGCATATAGGTTAGGTTTTCATCCCCTGCATTTTCATATTTTTTACTTTTCGTCTTTTCCATAGGATCGATCCCACCGAAGTGCAACGCAAAACCTTGTCAGCTACTTTAGAGGTGTAATAATGAGGTGGTAGAGGCTTCCTCTATATGGATTCCCTAGGTAGATCCTTTGCTTCATTTTTCCATCCATTCTATGAGTTTTATCCATAGTATTGGGAGTCCCTTTTAGTCCCACCATGATTACATATTGAAGCCTCATTCTTCTTTCTAGTCATCATTCTTGGCTTTACGCACATGACTCCCTAAAGAGCATGGTTTGTTGTCTTTCAATATCGCTTAAACTTTGAAAGCAACATCTAATGAGAGTTCATTTATTCTTTTCGGTCTCGTCTGGATTACTTGAGAAACAAATCCCCCATGGAGTCTTCTTTAATCCCTTTTCAGACTCTCTAAAATTGAAAAGATTGTCGAGCAATCTTGTTGCCCTTCACGCTCACCAAACGAAAATTTGAAGGCACATGTGTCCAGCGATAGTTTACCTATTTTTTGGTCTTGAGAGTTAATTTATGAATAAAGGTATTCCCTAGGAGATTTGGTTCACTAGGATAGTATTCTTAGGTGTAAGTTTAACCCCTTTTCGAGTCTGAGGGACTAAATTTTTGAAAAAGGAACATTCTCCTTGGTTTTGGTTTATCTCTTTTTCGGGCCTTGGAGATTACTTACAAAAAAGGAACCCCCTCATAGTCCATAGTTAAGCTCTTTCAAGCTTCCTAATTATGAAAATATTGTCGAGTAACCTTGTTCCTTTCACACTCATTAATTGGTCCCTAAAGAACATCAATTTGGCATAAGTTTAATCCTTTTTCCAGCCAATAGATTATCTAGGAAAAAGGTACGCCTCGAGAGACTTGTCTCGTTGGGAGGGTTCTCTTAAGACATATTTTATACTTTTGGGGGATAAGGAGACTAAACTTAAAAAAAGGTTGTGAGTCCATAGTCAAGCTCTTTTCAGACTCCTTAAAATTGAAAAGATAGTCGAGTGATCTTGTCTCAATCACATTCATTAAAATGGTTTTGAAGAGATGTCCTTTCGGTATAAGTTTAACCCTTTCTCGAACTGACTGGAATAATTGAGAAAAAGGAGCACTCTATAGTCTTCTTTTAGTTTTTTTCAAACTCTCTAAATGTGAAAAACCACCGAGATTACCTTCTTTGGGCTCGTAAAAAATTCACATGTAAGGAGTACTATTGTGTCATGTTTAATCACATCGCATGTCTCATCCTTGCATCTTTGACTTAATGACGGATTCATGTTGCTATTAACTAAACCTTCACAACATTCCTTAAATGCAAGCCTTGCGACACTTTTTCCCTTGCTATCTGACACCTTGAACCATGGAGTAATTTTCCTGAGTGTCCTTATCCTGCACATGTGTCCTTGCATTGATCATCAATATGTTCCATGCACTTGGAACTAGTTTTCTTGCCCATGACAGTCATTCCTTCTTTGTAAAGTAGCATTGCTTTATTCTTTTTCAAGCTCATTAAAATTTTGAAAAGGAAAAAAAAATCAAATATTCCAAAAAGAGGGGATGGGATATACATTCTCTTTTTTTGGTAGCAAGATAGTCGCCCTTGGAAAAATCACATTCTTTTGTTTGTTCACCAAGCATTTGGATCTATTATTACCTTAGGAAGTTGTTCTCGCTAGATAGATCTATGTCCTCCTCCGTTTGGGTACTCTTCCAAACATATGGAGATTTTTTTATGCCTCCTGTATCATAGACTTATGTCAATATTACACTGTCTAAGTCTCATCATTTTTTCGTCCTTTTGTCCAAGGGAAGTTTTATGCAACCCAAGTCAGCCATTCTGCAGTTTATCTCTCGAATTTCATGAGTCGGCCATCTCGAGAGTCTAGTCAAGTTCGGATTCAAAATCCATGAAGTTTTGTGCATGATGGTCGAGATATTATAGTCTTTCCCCAACGACATGTTGAATACCTCAGGGTAGTGAGTCTTACACTCCTATTTTACTCCTACCTGAGATTTTGAAGAACTTGAAGTTGTTGCTTGAGCTATGATGTCGTCATCTCCAGCCACAAGAACCAATGCTTCTTGAAGATGCATATTATATTGTACTTGTATATGATCAAGTGATTTTGATGTAGATCCGATGTGTATTGCTCACAACTACACTTTATATAGACATTTATATGACATGGATCTACAGTGTACTTGATTCATATCCATGTTTTTTTCATCCCAAGCATGTGTATGCCTGCCTCAAAGATATTATCATTGTTTTGCAGATGACACTCTCCCGAACACTCGTCTCGAGCTCACTCGACTCCATTCCCTCCTACTGGTAAAGATATTTTAATGTATTTAAGCCATCAATTTCTCTTCTGACCTCACACATTAGAGGGAATATGTTATAGTCCAAAAATTCCTTACCTATGCATACAATACATTGGCCTTTCCACTTACATAATTTTCCAAAATTACTACGGAGGATTCTTCTTAAAAAAACATTTTTTGGAACATGTACATGCCCTAATGAACTGACAACCCACATACACATGTGTGTTACACACTAGTTAGCCCACGTACATATGCGATATGCATACTGGTTAGCCTGTGTTTACCTCCAAAAATTGCAAAAAATATAAAATTTCAAGGAATTCGACGAAGTTTATGGGCTATTGAGGGTTTCCCAACCATATTAACCCTTGTATCCCATCCCCAAACCAAATAACCATCTTTTTCTCATATAAAAAGAGGTCTTGGAGTCTCATTTGAAAGACAAGAAAGAGAATAAGAAAATTTTTCCAAAATACCTTCCCCTTCTTAGCCCAAGTTTTGCATCCTATTATGAGATTTGGCCTTAGCATTCCCATCCAGTCCTTTCTCCTAATACAACTTTCCTCTTTCACAAGTGATAAGTTGGTTGTGAGAAGAAAGCATGGGCTTGATGCAGTTAGAGCCACGATAGAGGATCCCAGACATGGTTCATGAAGCGATTGTTGACAAAGGTTGTAATCATTTTTTTCTTGAAACTTAATAAAAGAGTTCATTCTTGTCCCATAACATTATTTCTTTATGGTTTTATTTATTTATGCATCTATGTCTATATCGAAACATTGAAAGTGATAAGTAGAGATTGTATGTGTTGTAGAATTGTTTTCCTAAGCATTTTGTAGGACATATTTGGGGGGAGACCCATAATATAGGAAGCTACAAAGGCGAAAGAGGTCTACACCAGTGGCAAGGAACAAATGTATGCCTACTGACCTTATTTCCTCTCTCTTGTCTTTCAGTTTAGATAGTTTTGGGGTAGCTTAGGAATATAAGTGTCTTTTAAGGGATGTCAGTGCTCTTCCTATACCTTGACCTAGTATAGGGGGATTTTCCCCATAGCACATGCTCAGGACTATATCAGTATGCACAAAGCACACATAGTTTGGTACAAAACCTTGATACATTACCAAGCTCTCCGCAATCAAAACTCATGGGCGTTCTACCCCCCCCTCTCTCATATCCTTGGTCATGACCATGTACATATCCACCTCATAGGCCTCCTTGGTATCAACCTCTTTCCTCACCATTGCGCTCACCATTTTTATGCTCTTCCTGTACCCAAAATGCATTGCAGGTATTATCTTGCATAAACTAGAGTGAGCAACAGTTATTGGTGTTATGCCCAACAAATTTAAGAAACTAGCAGAATGGAATATGAGTTTTTGTTTACTACTTATAAAAATTTAGGGAGTGGGATGGAACATGGCCCCATTGATTGCATATCTCACACCATTCTATTTCCCTATATGGAAATGGACTAGGTGTGGATATTACCACACAATTTGGTAGGACAAGGAATTCGTCTCTTGGATTCCCTTATGAGCGACAGGTGGTACACCATACATACTATTACATGTCCTTTGTCTTATCCATATATTCCAATTGCATCATTAGGTTGGCTAGTTTTGACTGCATCTGTGCCAAACCTGCCAACATCTCTGCCCCTCCTAGCATAACTTCCAAGTGCATGGAAATTTGTACTTCCTTCGCTTGAGTTGTCAACTTTTACTGGGTGAGAAGAACCCATATGTGGGGAAGTAACCCCACAATAAACCATTCTCTATGATGCATGTCATAGATTTGGAACATCATCCTATCCAATAAGATCTTGAACCGCTCGTCATAATCCCAGATGGTTTCTCCTTCCTTTTGTTTGATCTCTTTTTTATATCTATGAAACATTGGGACTCTGACTTAGGTTTATGGAACTCCCTATGTAGATCCAACTTGATCTCTATCACAAAACTTGTTTTTACTACTAGCGTAGCAGCCTTATACTTCATATATCATGTCAGATATTTGTCCTTGAAAATCATCTCCAACTGTGTGATCGTTTTTCCTTCGTCTTTGATTCTCTTCAAAAAAAACATTTCTTTAAACCAATGTTTTTTTGCATCATCCTTAAGAATTCCTTGGAACATGGGTAGCCTCAGGGTACTATCCTGATTTTCCATCTTCAAACTCAAGCAAGTTCTTCCTCTCTTACTACTAGGGGTTTTATTTTCCCACACCACTATTCCTTAGGGTAAAGTATTGTTGACTTCACCTTATTCTTCACTCATCTCTTCGCTTCTATATTATTCTTGGCTCTCTTCTACTCTAATTACTTCACTATTTGTTGTGTTTTCTTATTCATTCAAAATGCGCAAGTGGGGTGGTACAAAGGGGAGGTAAGTCCATACTCTTCTGAAATTTATCATGAGGTGACCTAGAGAGTTTCCTACTTGCAATTGCGCAAGACTATCTACTTTTTCCAATTCTTCTCCCCCACCACTAGGGAAGTCTTCATCGTTCTCTTCTTTTGACACACTAAAATTTTGCACTCTACCTTCTTGTCTTATCTACACACCACAAATGTGCACTCTGTCTTCCAATCCTATCTACACACTATTGCTTAGAATGATATCCTCCTCTTTGGATAGTGCACTATTTCTCTGTGCATCATCTTCTCCTCTTAGAAGCGCACCACTCCTCTACATTTCATCTTCTTCTAAGGTTGTGACACTCCACCATAGCCAAAGGATGGGGATTCCATCACCAAGGCCCTTACTAGTATCACTACTGGTATCCCCAATGGACACCATATCTTATATTCCACGACTCTTCATGGGCCTATCCTCATTTTTTCTCCAATATGGAAAAACATACTCTTTCTCACTACTACCTAGTGCAATCCAATTTATTTTCATCTTGGGCCTGACCCTCGTCACATGTCCCTAGATAATTATTTTCGACTTCTATACTTTTATTTTCTTCTTATCTCAACTCTTCTTACCTACCTCTTGGCTCTTTTTCTTCTCTTCTCTCCTGGTTCCATTCCATTACTCACCTCATCTAAACAATTTATTGATCCTCCTCAACAGATCCATTTTATCTCTTAGTTCCCCCCATCTTTGCAAACCCCCCACCCCCCTGATATAGGGGAGTTTACTCAACCATTTGAATGGGCTCCATGCACATTAACCCTCTCTCCACGAGCAACATTTTTATCCACAATGGAATCTCTTCCAACATATGTTTCCTTAGACCTTCCGTGAACGTTCTTTCATCCTCCCTGAAAGAATCAATATACTCCACAAAAAAATCAACAATGAAACCTTTTTTTACTCGAGCAAACTAGAATTCAATATTAAGCATCCATGTATTATCCAACACTTTCAATTCTTCATGCTTGTCTTGATACCAAACCATTAACTCCAAGGGCCACACAGTAGAATTGGTAGTAGTTTGTCTCTTTAGCCACTCATGTAATAGACAAGGAAATTCAACAAATAATAGTCCATGCATATTAGTGTAGAGATATTTATCTTTCCATTGGTTGAAATTCACTCTCAGTCCCTAGGTTTCTTGCATGGAAAACTCATGCTCTTTCATAGTCAACTCGTCTTGAATTTATTCCTGAGATGGATGCCACCTCATCTCTTATGTGTGTCCTTCTTAACGTTGGGAGTTTATACCCAAGGTTTGTCGAGAGTTGTCCAACAAAAACCGCAAAGCACCAGCGTATTGTTGGGTATGTGTTATATTCTTTGCATGTGTGTGTGTGTGGGTGCGTCAGATACAACAATTGCGTCTGACGATCCCTTCACCTAGAGCTCTGTCGTGTGTGTCGAGCACTTT
>JZKD02S1604321.1:53763-70597 GCA_000966675.3 Picea glauca | reverse complement strand
AATGAAAGAGTGTAAGAGTGAACCCCCAAACATCCCAAAGAGGGGTTGATATATTTACTTTGAAAACAAGAACCCCATGGTCTTTCCCCCCAAGATTCTCATGTAACTACTTTTCCCAAATTAAAACCAATATGAGTAAATAAAATAAAATAAAAATACATATTCCCTTTAGCCCCCTCTCTCATGTAATTAGAGTCCCCTATCTCTCGTGTCCTTGTCCATCCTACAACCAGTTATGTATTTTATTAATATATTAAAATTATTACATTTCCTAGGAACGCTCGCCCATTTTTAACTTTACCAACGCACCAGCCTAAATCAAAATTATGTAATACATTCTAGTTCATAGGGATCAAAACCGAGGGTGTTACATCTACCTCTCCTTATTTTTGGCACTTTCCTCAGTGCACAACACTATATCGTTGTTCTTAATATTACAACACTAGGATCACCAACCTTTAATCATCACAGGACATTCATCCAACATTCATATACACATGTACTCCAAACTAAAACATGCTTACAGAGGAACTCTGATCCAAAACATGCATAATGTCTTTACAATTTATAATTATGTGACAACAGTTCCTGCCAGCACGATCTCATCCATGAACTTGCACAACCCAAGGAGTGTACCCTTTCTCTACTTTGTAGTCCTTCAGTATGTACCACTTCTCTTTAGGGTTTTAGTACACTCAACTAGGAATTTTCCAGAGTTTCGGCTCCAAGAACTCCAACTGCAACAAGTCCACTAGACTTTCTTCGTTCCATACATTTGTCATTGAGCTCCAGTTCCTATTTATTCCCTTCTCCTAGAGATTATAGCTTCAATCGGAAAAATCTCATCTATATTACACACATACAATCATCATGAGATAATATCATAGCAATTTTCAATCATAAACGTCAAATATGTTTTATAAAGGAAAACTAAATTCCCCAAGCATGAGCTTCTAGCTCGTATTAATTTTTTTGTTTCTTGCAATAGTAAATATCCATATTTATTATGGATTACAATATTTCCATGCCCAATAACATTCATGCTACAATTTTCTCAACCTTCACTCAGCCAAAACAATTGTTAGCATATCATAACAATTTTTAATTTCCCAAATCTATTTTATACATGAAAATGAAATTTCCCAAGCATGAGGTTTATGGTCATAACGTTTGGCTCTTAAAATAGTAGGGATGGGTCTTGTTTATGGGATTACATCCCTACCATATCCAATACCATTCTCCCTTCAATTTTCTCAATTTACACATAGCCAAACACATTGTTAGTGCTTTTTAGATTCCAATTCCCAAAACTGTTTTATACAAAAAAATAAAATTTTCAAACATGAACTTTGCGCTTGTTATCCCTAAATTTTGAAATAGAATGATATAGGGAGAATCTAGGGCACCTCATTTATTGAAATTATTTGGTTTGGTTTGAATTATGGATCAGGTAGTTTGGATAGGTTTCAAAGTTATAAGGTCTAGTCATAATCTTTAACAAATTTGAATAATCAACAACACTTCATTTAGTCAAGGGAATTCACACTGATAAATCAGATAAATACAAAATTGGAAATGGGAGAAAAAGAAGAGGAAACATAGAATACAAACCAACAATTTGTTTTCTTGCGCTAGGAAGAGTTTCAAGTTAAAAATAATATCTTAAACCTAAAACAAGTATTCGAATGCAAATTTCCAGACTCAAGTAATTTAACACTGAATCAAGAAGAAATCAATATTTTGCAACAATTTCCATTTCATTTATAATAATATAAGAATATGAAAAACATAGGTTGACAATATGACCATCAAGATGTTTGATTCCTTCAGTACAAAATCTTGTTGTCATAAAGCTCCTTTACAATTTCTCAGACCTTTCCCTCTTTTCAAATCCCAAAAACTGAACCCCCTTATTACATCTTAGTATTGAAATATATAGATGCATAGTAACCAAAATCATATCCAAAACAAATCAAGAACCTCCTAAGACCGAGTTTAGAAATTAGTTACAAAATTATAGGTTCTGGTAATAATTGAAACGGTCCAATATAACAAATAGATCCTGTTTTCTAGGTATTTCTTTGACTGTTACAAATTTGGGCTTATCTCAATGCCAAGTGGAATAAAAATGTGTCATTTTAATTTCTAGATTTCGCCAAAGATATGGGCATCATCCTCCTTACTATGATCGGTCTTCAGGGCTATAAAATATTAAATTACAAAATCCCTATTTGAAATGTGCTCTATCTGTCATTTATATCATCATCTTCTAAGGACAAGTCCTGCAATGCTATGACATCTATTCCTATCAATTTTTCCATTGCTCTTTTCCACCTCCATCATACCTTGACCATATGTAGGACCCAAGTTCCTCATTCAAATTGGATGTGATGGCTTGTGCAAGATCTTATGTTTTCTTCATAATACATTTGTCGGTCCTTACTAATAAACATGCTCTGCGAGACCTTCACAATTTCTATTGATACATAGAGAGAAATTAGGATGAGGTAACCATATAAGATAAGTGTTGTCACAAAGGGAAAGAATAATGAGGATCAAAATAATCATTTACATCATTTGGTCTTAAGTATCACCAATATGGCATGTCATTGTTAGTTTTGGAACCAAAGGATATGCAATCAAGACCAACATACTGAAGAGGAAATAAATAATTTTATTAAATTTACACTCAATCCCACTTATCTTTGATGGTGGGTCAATAGAGTGTTTCAACACTTTTCGTATCATTCCCACTAAAAATTATCACACCAGAACTCTCTCTATTGCAACAACAATCCTTTATTCTGGAAATGATCACATTGTTAATTATGAAGGGACGTGGGTGAATGTTTTGTAGCTCCATAATTATTATTTTTATTTTTAGATTCTCATCATGATGAAGAGAAATATGCACAAAAGACCCTGTAACCTTGGATTCTCTCCATAGTCAAATCATCTGCAATATATCAATATCCCATCATCACTATGAGTAAAGAAAGCGAGTGTGCTTCCCCTCAATATTCTCACTAGCTGGTTACTTTGTCATTTGCTTTCTCATTTGTCATTTGTGCAGTAGGAGAAATACCACATGCACAAGGAGAAATGAAATTTAGGTATTTATATTTTCAACCACCCAGAAGCTTATTCGACGCATAGTGTAATGTTTCTTGGCCCCTTGTGACTCCTCCTAGGCGCCTTATGTGAGCGTTATCCTCATGATTTCGCATATGATGAATCCTTGGTCCTCGGTTCCTGTGGTGTATTGTTGGATATTGGTCTCAAGTAATTGATGAAATGTGGAATCGAATTTGAGATTGGCCCCAAAGGACAATATTTTTTTTTTATAGAAAACATTAAAAGCCTGTGTATTAGCCCGAGAGGTAATATACAAAAAAAAATCCAATTGTTTTACAAAAAATCATAAAAAAATTGTAAATGCTAACACCTTTATATATTATAATTCTATCAATTTGTCAATTTGAATATCAAGTCATGGAATCCACTACCGAAATGTGAAATATAGAAAGGAAATGCTTTCGGTAGCACCCTTGTCTCTAAAAATGTCACATGTGCTACCAAATACCATATCTTGGCCAAAGGTCAAAATTTTAACACTGGAGACTTAGGTGCTAACACTACTCATAATGTTTGTCTCTTGCAGTAGTAGAGACCAGTCTTTCTTATGGGATTACATTATTTCCATATCCAAGAACACTCCACTTAAAAAATTTCTCAACCTTCACTCAATAAAACAAATTGTTAGTGTCATGCACATTATCATGATATCTTTGTAACATTTTCAACATCTCCAAAGAGTGAAATAAGAAATGTAACAAACAATAAATCAATAACCTTTAGATAGTTTTCATATTAAATATAACGCAACTATCATTCATTATCCATTTTTCAACACCACGGGCCTTTCATAATATAACAAATAATTACCAATAAAATAAGAAATTATGTGTCAATACCCATGCTCACATCTACACAATGTGTCTCTTCATTGACTACATAATACCACATAACTTTGTGATGCACTCTTCCATGGTGAGTTGGAAGATATTTCCAACACCTGAACACACTAACCAAACTCTATCAACACTGCCTAACAATTTGGATACCCTCCTCTTCAACCCCTACACAACATGAGGAAACCTAATTTGTAGGTTCTCTTTAGTTTCAACAAAGAGGTTGCAGTCCAAACATTAGTTATACAAGGGAAACCAATGAGTACTCACATAGCACTATATCCCTTCCATATCCAACCATCTCATGGTTTCATACATGACTAGCTCTATGGATATCCATTGACATAGCAGGAGTATGTCTTCCAATTTCACTTGTTTATGATTACATAACCTCATAACATAGTATGCAACTAACAATTTATCTAAATGGATTCTAGAATCGAAACATTTACATGCTCTGAGACTCATTACATATAAATTTAAATATTAAAAAGTTAACTAAGGTAATTCTTAACTCAATTTCGTTAAACATTTATGCATCAGAAGCAACCATATGCATACTCACATGGTTGTTATCAACCTACTTAATTATACCCTATCAACTAGTATTTATAGAAGCTCACATGATTCCTCATCCATCATTTTGATCACCATTCCTACCACCCTCATGGGTCTTCACATAGATGGAATTCATAAGAAGTATAAACATCTGCATATTTAACCATGATATATCATTTTTTTTGGATACATAATCCATCATTAGTCATACTCAATTGCCATAACATCATTATTGCATAATAATATACTATTCTAAGTCCAAAAACATGTCATATGCATATCTAAGCATGTACATATGCACAAATGCATATACCTATGCACCAAGCATTCACTATCAACATGCCTACTAATGCATATGCATTCTGACTTCATTGTATGGATCATGCACTCTTCTACATTTCTGTTTCAGCTCACTTATCTATTTACTTATTTGAGTTGTAGTTGGTTGTCCTTGAATTTATCCCTTGTTGCCTTGTGTGATCCCATTCTTCTCATCTTCCATACTATTCCTTGGTATGAACCCTTTCTAGTTTAGTTCCACTTGTCCATTCTGCAATCCAACCAATGTGTTTTATTTGTAGTAACTTCTCTTAGGAATTCATATCCAAAATTTACCTTTATGAAACATTACAACACCTTGGAATGAGGTAGGTCACAACATTTTTTCACTCTACTACCACAACATCCTTGAATCAACTTGCCCATATTCACTCTACATCCCTACTATTACTTGTAGTTATCCATTGGATTTTCCAATTTTGGGAATAGTTCTCCTTGCTTCATTTAAAAATTCCCTGTGAAGCCATAGTTTTCCCACTCAATACCATTCCCAATGCAAGTACATTTTCATCCAGTGTCACTTTTCAAGTGAAAGAGACTTCATTATTCTATCATTTATTTCTATGCATTGGTATCTTGCTTCCACTGTGAACTTTCATATCGAAAGTGGCTTTCTTGCTCTGAGAAATTTTAGGTAAGTAACTAAGTCATAACTAGAAAATCCTTCCTAGTAACTCTCATGATTGGCACATAAAGATGATTCACACATCAACTCTTAAGCTCTTTATTCTCTTCTACATGAATCTTTGTAGCTATCTACACATCTCTACCTTCAAGTCTCTGGAGTGTTACTTTTCCTTTCTATTCCCATTAATGATATTCTTCACCAACTATCTTCATTTACTATGTGAGTATGTTTTTTGTTGTGCATGTAATTCATTTAGATTATGTATAAGTTGACTAATAATTCTTTTGTTTCACTCTTCATTACTTGCCTTCTATCTCTTTAATGCCTCAACCAACTTCTTCAAGCTATGTCATGCTTCCATGACTCAGATATACAATACTAGGATTTAATTTATTTGATTATACCCCTAATTATGTCGAATGTGTAAAAAACCATTTTGCTGGAAATATGCATATTATAGAAATTTTGTCAATTAATGCTACATGTCCCTTTTCTGCACAATTCATGAAAAAGTATATTATAATTCCCCAAATTAAAATAATTCTTGGTTATTCTCATTTGAATCAAATTTCCAACAAATATACTCATGCCTCATGACAATATCTGAGATGAAAGTTATGGCTTCTAGAAAAATCCATTTTCACCCCATTTGGCCGACATTTTCTCCACTGGTGTATTTTTTTATTGAAATGAAAATTTATGTCAATTGTAGAACAAAATATGTCAGGAACTGGGGAAAGTTTTTTATAAGACATAGATAAAAATGATTACAAGGAACTCATAGAAACTCTCATATTTTCAATATGCCGCTCTAGTAAAAAAATGTGGAAATATGCAAATGGCAACATTATCCTTTTTCACCCCCTTTTCCAGACTTGGATTTTTCAGGCAAAATAACTATCTCTCAATCTATGCGCTTCTAGAAAAAATTCACTAACCAAAGTTTTTTTTATTCAAGAGTATATAAAATGTTGATTAAACACAATTTTCCAGTTTTGTAATCTAGCATCACTTTTATCCTTTGAAAATCTCAAAAATCTCCAAACGTTGCCCGAGATAGAGGATTTTGGCCTATTTCAGCATCCCCATTCCAATCCCCATATAATTTATTGAGTCCATTCATGATTTATTTCCATGTATTATTTCTGTACTCTCCCTAAGAGTTTTAGCTTAACCTAGAACTATGCCAATGATGTGGACCCAGATCTTTAAAACCACTATTTTGCAACTTTTGAAAAATCCAAGTAGAAATGGGAAATGACCATATATGGAAATTGTGTAGATATTTGATTTGCATAAAAAACTCACAAGTTCCATATACATATGACTTTAATCTTCTCCAATTATGGAAAAAATAACAAAATGGCTCTAGACTTGTTTTTTTTTTCTTTCTTAACTAATACATAATCTTGCCTACGTGGAAATCTACACTGTTAATATCAAATCGAAAGAGATAGGTATCATTGATACTATATCTATTTTTGATTGATGATCGCTGATTTCTTCAATAAACCAACTTTCCCACCGATCTTCCCCATTCCTAATCATCAACTATCAGTCATCCGTCTTTTTTCTTTGCAAACCAAAAGTTTCCCACGAATCTCCTTGATTCCCAATCATGGGTCATCGACCATTGGCCTTTTTCCTTGGAAAAACAATATTTCTCACAAATATCAATGAACATCGACCATATTTGATCAACCATCTCTTCGTTGACGTGGAAACTATGCTGACATGGCATGACACATGGATGATGACCTGGAATGACATGTCATCCTAAGGAATCAACAAGGATGACCTGGAATAACATGTGGAAGATTACCTATAATGACATGCGAATGATGATGTGGCATGGAACGTCATCACCCTCTTTTCTCCATTAAACATCGACAATTTATCTTGGAAGAATCTCAACTTCGCACTAAATCTGTCGATGCGCGATCATTGGCCATCAATGATCATATATTTCCTTTGGTCGCATGAAAGTTTCTCCAAATTCTGTCAATCCACGATTATCATTCATTGACCATTGAAGATGTATTTTGGTTCAACTTTAACACTTCAAAAAACTTGTCAATCCTAGAACATCGGTCATTGATGATCAAATATTTCATTTGGATGAACATGAACACTTCACCAAATTCATCGATCCACAACCATCGACCATTGATCAAAGATGTCTTTCAAACAAACTTCAACACTTATATAAACTTGTTGATCCCTGACCATCAACCATCAACAATCTATGTTGGATAACTTCAACACTTAGACAATTTCTTCCAAAAATAAGGTGAATTTGAGCCATTGATCTCCTAGACAAGATGATCTCGGCCGTTTATTTTCTCTAACTTCCCAAACAACTGAAAATGAATATGGTCCATTAATATTCCTCATTTTCCAAACCACCAAAATGAATCTCGTATGTTGATCCGGTAACGTTTCTAAACTTCGAAACTTTATCAATTTTTAAATTTATCAAGCAATAATCTAGGTCATTGATCTTGAGATCGAACACTATCTCAACTTTCTATTATATGAAATCTTCCTCTTTCTACAATGACCATCAAAATATGATTTTTTCTACCTTCCAAATCATATTCGTCTCTCCAACTCTATAGATTGACTCCATTAACTTCTCATAAAATTTTGGGTTATTTAAAACTCAAATATGCTCATGAATTTGGGGTGTTTCTATCTATTTTTTCACCAATTTTCCCAAATTCTTACAAACCGAATCTTTGATGACGAATATACCCAATTTGCACTTGTTTTAGCCCATATTAGTCCAATATTTGAACCAAAAGATATGATACCAATTTGTAACATACCCAACCACTAGGTTGGGCCATGCTACAATAGAATTCTCTCCAAGAATACTCTAAAACTAACTTGTAACATACCCGATACAACAAATACCAAAACGATTTTCCCGGGTATTGATATGAAACGTAACCATTAATCGGGTACTTCTAGATTCTCCCTCCTAGACTAATTACGAATTTGTATTCCATTCTTTAAAATAAATAAACATGTATTCAACACATGAAACTAACAAGAACATGATAAACCATCCAATAAAGGAACAATGTGCCATACACAACAAATAACTAACAGGCGTGCACACATAAATACATCTCAAAGATCAATAAAATACACAGTGAAATATACATTATATAGAAAACATAGAGATGACTTATCTTTCCAGGTAAACATTCAGCAACTGGCTACAGACCAAGGACACAGGGATGATTTTAAGGATGGAAATTTATTTTAAATTGTAGAAACTTGGCAAATTTTACTAATCCTTCATATGCCAACTATACAATGTTTGGCTATTTTTTTGTAAAAATATTCAAGTTTCTAAGGATTTTATACAGTTTGTATAAATGTTTGGTGAATTTTGAGGGAAAATAATTTTATCATATAGAATTTGGGCGAATCGTTTTTAGAATAGCGAATCTTTTTTGGGGAAAAACCATGGAAAATTAGCCCATGAGCGAAATTTAGCCCCCAAAATCATACCTTCATTCCTTCCCTTCCAACTATAGACACTTATGTTCACTTACTCTCAACATCAATGTCACCCCTGAGCCAAGGCTATGAATCCACAAGGACGGGTCCTAGGAAAAATATAAAAAATACACTAGTTAGCTAACAAATTCTCATGTTTTCCTAGCCACACATCAATCTTAATTTCCATCTCTCTCCCCCTCTATCCTACACAACCCAAAGAAATGAACCCCTTTCTCCACCATGTAGTCCCTCAGGTTGTTCCATTTCTCTCTAGGGATCCAGTTCTACTGGATAAGAAATATCCATGATGGAAACTCCAAGGATTCTCAATTGTGGACATTTCTTTCAGAACTACCATCAATATAATGCACACATGCATCCGTGCCCTCCTGGAATGATCAATAACTCCTCACATCCATCTAGTGATGGCTCTCCACCTCCAACCATTCATTTTGATTTCCATACCAAGAGCACACAAATGAGTAAGAGTGAATGAATCATTAACAATGAATGAAGAACCAAATTGAAAGAGTGTAAGAGTGAACCCCTAAACAACCCAAAGATGAATTTATATATTTACTTGTAAATCTAGAACCCCATGGCCTTCCCCCCCAAAGAATATATTGCAACTTCTTTTCCCAAATTAAGACCAAGGTGGGTAAACAAAATATAATATAAATACATAGCCCCCTTATCCCTCTCTCTCGGGGAATCATAGCCCCCTATCTCTTTCTTCCTTATCTGTCCTACAACCAAAAATGTATTTTATTAATATGTTCAGAGTATTACATTTCCTAGGCACTCTGGCCCCTTTTCAACTTTACCAACTCAACATCCTAAGTCACAATTATGTAATACATTCTAGTTCGTAGGGATCAAAATCGGGGGTGTTACACTTTTATTCAAACATTAAAAAAAAATAGATTTCCATATATTTCATTTCCTTTTATAGAAAATGGTTAATTTTGAGGGATTGCACTTGTCAAAGGGTAATTAGGGATTCAAATCTTTAGGAAACAAACAATAACCAAAGGATAAATTTAATAAAGAGTCATAAACTAGACCTTGTACCCAATGCCAAAAAATAAAGAATTTTCTGTGTGAAAACTATCAAACAATAATATTTCATAACAATATGCTTCATTAAATGCATCAACAACATATATCATCCATTCCACAAGAAAAAATCTCACTCCTCTAAATAGGGAAAATTTCCAAACTTTTTTCCTAAAAATAGTCCTTCCTAAAAAATGAAACACTTTCTAAACATAATTTGTTATTATTCCTTACTCTTTATTTCTATTTAAATAACTATATATAAAAATTCTATTTCATTTTGTTTTCCAAAAGTAGATCTCTCACAATAGAAAAAATATGAAAACCTTGTATTATGCAATCCCTTTACAATAAATATATGCTCTTGTGTCAAACCATTTTTGTTCAAAAGTTTTGAACCTTGTGGTTCAAGGTGGGTTCCAACTTCAACACAAAACATACTTTTTTGAAGACGTCCTTCAAGCAACTTGGGTGCAAGTATATTTATTTCAACCCCATTTATAGATGAAACAATAGGTATTTCCAGGTTCATCCATTTGTGTAGGTTTCATTCCTTTGCTCGTCCGCATGATGGAAATCACTCCCCTTCATCTCCAGTATCATTCAAATCCTTGAACATATTTTTAGGAAGATTCTTAACACTACCTTGATTTCATTGTGTCACTACCAAGGTTGTCTAACTTAGACTCATCTTGGACATGGTGAGGGAAAAAATTACAGCTTGTCTATAATGCAGTGGGGAACACATTGGACCCAAGGGTTGTGCACTCATCCTTCACCACACATTATATGTAGATATGTACAAAAGAACAAAAATTGCATTTACAAAGTTTTCCTGGTGTAAATTTGAAAAAATATGCGAATTGGGTAAAAAAAAACCCTATTCTAGACAAAATTCAGCAACACAATTCATTTGGAAAGGTTGGAATTCGTAAGGATCTTGATATTGCATTTATCTTGAAAGCTTATGGATATTTTTATTAGGAAAACATCATCGGGTGTGAACGATTTGGATCGGTATATGGAGCCACTCTGGAAGATGGCACACAAATTGCAATTAAAAGGTTGTTAGGAGAATGTGGTCAGACGGAGCATGAATTTCAGGCTGAAGTGGAATCTCTATCAAGATACCAACGTAAGAATCTAGTTTCATTGCAAGGATACTGTAAGGATGGGAATGACAGAATATTTTATTCCTATATGGAAACTGGATTTTGGGTCATTAGTTGCATGAAAGGCTTGATGAAGGCTCAATTCTTGAGTGGCCTACAAAGATGAAAATTACTCAAGTAACACATAGGGTATTGGCATATTTGCATAGTGTATGTGAGCATTTCGTTGTACACAATGAGATCAAGTCAAGCAACATTTTGTTAGATGATAAATTTGAAGCTCATTTGGTGGATTTTGAACGCTCAAGGATGATTTTAGCTTTTGATACTCATGGGAACATTGAGATACACTCCCCCAAAGTATGGAAAATTTGTGTAGGCCAATATCATGGGAAATGTGTACAACTTTGGCATTGCAATTTTAGAGTTTCTCATGGGAAAGAGGCATGTGGATGTCTGGAAGCCAACTGGTTGAAGGGATTTTCTGGCATGAGTTCAAAAAATGAGGTCTTAGGGGAATCATGATAAGGTTTTTGAACCCTTAATGTGTAATAAGGAGTACAAGGAATAGATGTTTCTACTATTACAAACCAACCATAACTGCTAGTTCTATATGGTACTTATATATAAGGTTCATATATCCAAGTCTTCATGTCAATTCTCACATTTTTTGTCCACTATGTCTTTGTGTACTGGTAAGAAACTTCAGTTATGTTTATGTTTCAAAAGAGCTTTTTACACTTACTTTTCACTTGGATAACCTACAACCATGAGTTTTCTAGCTTACAACTAACAAACTCACCCTTCTCATTGTTATAATTTCCCCATGAGTACAACACTTTACCTCATCATATTATAGATTATTAGCTTTGAGTCTATATAAATCATACATTTTTTGGCTTATTTAGAATATTGAATTTATATCAATTTTATTATCAAAGTGTGTTGATTTGGATCGTAAACTAACTCTAGGGGTCAAATGAGATTCCTAATATGAACAAGGGAGTTGCAGAGCAACAAGTCCCAGCTGAGAAGGTAGAGGAGCTTGATTGAGATGCAATGTGTTATGTGTGAACTGAGCCATTGAATGACCTCTGGGCATGAGGACAATTAATCCTTTGTAGCACCTTTATGCATATTCCACCTTTGTACTAAATGTTACTGGTCACTTTCTCCAAGCGTGCCTGGCTCTCCAAACATAACATCTACTCATACAAGAGGTTTGACTGCTTTGCATATCTCGTACCACTGAGGATACAAGTTACGTGTTGAAATGTTTAGAAGAAAAGTTGTGTCTCAGAGAAAAACTAAATAATAAGCATCTTCCATAGCTTGAGCATGCTCTTTGATCTTAATAGTTGTCATAGAAACTTATTTGGAGCTTGGTTTCATGTTGTTTTCCTTCATCTTCATCAAAGTAAAATCAGAAGATAACATAAGACAATTAGGGAAGATAGGTAAAAACAATATTTCATATTTTATCTAAATTTTGGTTAGAATCATTTTGGATTTGCAATAAGATACTGAATTTATTTCTACACTAAAAAAAACCATTTTAACTCTCCAAAATTCAAAATAGTAAAAATTTTCAATCACCAATGGTTATGAAAAATATTGTATATACAAGTGTTTCAATATTTCTTTGTAATAGTTGTAATAGTTGCAATCTTACAGGTAAAAGCATAAAAAGATACAACCTAAAATATTTTCCTTCCTCTTGTGTGGTGTGTATAGTCTGATGGAGTAACAACAATGTTAAAAATGCTTTGCTCCACTTCCATCTAAGCATCTATATCCCTGATAGAAGTTATGTGCATCACTTTTGCATCACTTTTTTTAATTTGGGCCTTAATCATGTGAAAGTAAAAGTTGATCACCATATTCTGGAAAGAGTTGAGTAACCCATACCATAGTAAAAAGACAACGTAGAGAATAATTGGACTAGAAATGCACTTCATTGTCTTCAGTAGAATATTCGATTTGGTCTCCTGGCCTGCTATAGGACTGGATTTATGAAGACTAGTGAGTAGGATTAGTAACATTGTGTAGAAAATCAGATAACAAAATATATTGAAATTTTTTGGAGCATTGAGATTTTACAGTTTCAACACTAAATGTACAATTTTAAGAGTGGTGTTGGGATTCTCTACACTATCTCTTTACTTTCAGTAATAACACCTCTTTCCTTGAGATCCTATAGTGCTAACTATAGTTACAAGCTTTAGAGTTAACCTGCAGCTTTCAAATAAATTAAGATGTATCATTGCCTTCAAAACCGTAAAATAAGATAATATTCATCCTTTCTAAAAATTAACGATACCTTAAGATTGTGCAATAATGACACCAAACCTCCTAGGATGGGTATGTTCCTTTGTTTCACCTCCAAATTCCTTCACAATTCCTCATCCTTATCTAGATGGTTCTTCTCCAATGTAGATTTGTTGATAGAGATCTAAGTTAATTACCGTACTAAATCTTTACTTCAGTTAACCCTCGATACATGTATGATATGGTCAACAACAATTCAATAGAAATGCAATTCCAAATGAATATATTAACAGTTTCCTTTACTTCAGTCAAGATTTTAGATTGGTATTGGTTTCAGTTTTCTGCATGATCAAGATTGACCTGTGTGCATTGATGACATGCTTTTTATTAGATGGTATTTGTGGGTACTCTACCCAACACGAAGATAACTTACCCCTAGTAACTGATTAATTTATAATTTATTACGTTGTTAAACCATAAACCTTATTGACACTCATGTCAAAAAATTATTTGGAGAACTTTGACGTGACTCAACTTGAGAATATTAATTGTTTTAAAGTGATGTTAGAGACCTTTAGTTATTCTGTCTCCTTTGGGACTAATTGATAGAAAAATATACTCATATGAAAAAGCCAAAAAAAAATGTTTCCTCTGAAACAGTGACTAAGAGTTTCCCAGTGACTAAGAATTCAGTTCCACTGCATAACAGTCTTGTTGTCGATAATTGAAGCCTAACAAAAAGAGAATTACATGAGGTCTCCTCATTTTAATATTTTTTTCCATTTATAAAATAATAATTTAAAAAGAGAATTAACACAAAATTAAAAAATAATTATATAAGGACTTAAGGACAGGTTACTTAAAGCATGCAATGCTTAACAACGTGTCCATCTGGTGACCTAGGTTATATTCATATACATCTGGCTATTTGAGAGGAGAAAACCCACCCAGATCAATCTCAGGTCCATAGACCTTCCGCTAGAGTGACTTCTACCTTCGAAACCTCAGGAGGGATTTTTTTACAACCTCTTAGGAAATTGATTTTCACCATTGAGTTTCTGCAATCGAGCCAGAAATAGAGATATAGCAATCGAGTGAGAACACGACTGGTAGCTAGTCCAATGAATGAACCAACGAGCTAGTTGTTGGCTGGAATAACGCATAAAGCTTGTATTCTGCTGGCTGGAAGATGAGTGATGCATATATAACCGCGAGAAGTCGTGATCGATATTGTAGGTGGTTTCTTCCTTCTTGCCATCTCTCTCTGCATCCTGACCAACCAAAGACATTTGCATGTGGATTCATTCTCATTAGTTTTATCAAATATGTGCATGCAGAGAGCCGCCAAACCAAACCCGACATGTGGAATATGTGCGGATATAGTGCCTGGAAATCAATTAAAAATATGTCAGAGAAGATTTATTTACCGGAAGATAGGAAGTAGCAGTCAGCTCAGGAGCTCAGAGGCCTATACAGAAGCTCAACTAGCCCAGTGTCGAAATGATTGGGTCTATGCGTACTCTTCTTATCTTTATCGATCGACACTTCCTGCTTGACCGAATGACTTCAAGGCGCTACCTACTTAAATCTACCCACTGATGCCTTTCTAGTCCTGCTTGTCTCGAGAGAGTTGGAGAATGAACGAGCTGTGAAGAATAATTATGATGGGGTCTTCCTCTGTATTTTCATCCCTTGAGGTAGAGCTCCATGCCCTGTCACCTCTATCGTTCCATGGTTGAACCTCGTCGTCAAAAATATATCCGATGACTTACATGTATCCCCTTGTGGATGCCTTCCAGAGCCGACTCAACTCGGAGATTCATCGGCTATAGGAAAGGACGCGTCGTATCTCAACACATAGTGGCTTGGGGAAGCTCTGGAATTCTGCATGGGCATCCATTCTCAGGCGGAGGAGCTCTTTCCTCACATCCAACAAGCGATTTTGCATGAAAATCACAAGTGGGTAGATGAACAAATGGACACCACCATGAAGCTTCTATACATTTGCAATGCACTGAGAGAGACGATGAGTGATATCAAGGAATACCAGGTGTTGAAACAGATCCTAAATCTTTTATCCTTAAGGTCTAGATTTTTATTTTTTGTGTTTTTCGGGTTTCGGCTTTCCCAAAATGAGAATTTCGTCATTTCTAAATTCGCGACACCTTTTTATCGATTATTTTTTAATAACGAACGAAAAAAAAAAGTTTACAAAAATATAAGTTTTCCAACGCTCTTTGAAAAAATTATTTAAAAACGAATTGTAATCTTAAATTTGCGATTTTTTTTAATTTTAACATTAAAGAAATCGAGATTCGGGGTTTTCTGTAAACATATGTTTGATGCAAATTGAATCACGAAACCTCGATCCCCGATTTCCCGATAAGTTTAAATCTTAATTAAAACACGATTTAGTTTAGTCTCTCCTAAGAAGGGTTTAAGGTTAACTTAACTATGTCGCAATTTCGGGATTCACGGTTCTATGAGAACGCGTCTCTTTTCATCATGTTTCCCGAAATCCCGATTTCTGAAACCCCGATTCATAAATCACATTAGATTAAACTAATTATGTTTTGGCCCTAATCATGATTATTCAGTTAAATAAGATAAGTTAAGTCCTGTTTAAAACAAACAAGCCATCACGATTTCGCGATTTCGGGGATTGGACTTCATAGGTAACATACTTCTCGACATCGGGATTTACGAAATCCTGATAACGTCTAATCTCAATTAATTAATGTGATAAAAAATGTTTAAATCTTGTAATGGGCCGAATAAATTAAAAAACCATTTATTTTAAACATAGTAGTAAAATTCAAGAGTTTCCTTTATTTAGCACATTCGCAATCAAATTTATCAATTATAATAAAATTTTATAAGAGATTAAAACAATGCATAATTTGAAATAAATACCTGAACCTGATGCTATTAACCTTTGTTTGTCTGTCACTTGCCTCCTTGACCGCTTCTTCAAAACACTGCCCAAAACCTAGTTCCTCCCTGCCAACTAGGTAACTCCCTAGCTCCAGGATATCAACGGATATCCTGGCCCCCATGCCCAAAACCTCCAGCAACTCTAGTGCACTGATACAATACTACTCCATAATTTCACTTCTCTCTGCAAATTCAGAGCTCCCCAAAATTCATCCCCCAACCTCCATAGAATAATCTCCCTTCAACCTCCTTCCCTTCCTTATCCCTCCTTCACCGATTTTTCCCTCCTTTACTCCCTACCTAACCCATTTATTACCTTCTTATCCTCCCGCCATTAATGCCCCTTATCCCTCCTTTATTATTTTATCCTCATGTATCTAATATGTTATCCCTTGTTGGATACGTAACTTAATTTATCAATATAGTTTATTATCCTCCTTTTATTTCTTTACCTT
>JZKD02S1604321.1:26822-50072 GCA_000966675.3 Picea glauca | reverse complement strand
GTCTACTATACAATTATCAACACTAGGTCCTACCGCTTGTTTTTCCCCCGAAGCCATCTCGACTTGTTTAAAGTCATCGTGCTCGTAGGCTTCCAACCCACTCTTTTCTAATGAAAATGGTGAAATGAAACTATCTGTCACACCAGAATCAAACAGAATCTTAACATTGATATGATTTAGCGTACCTGATGACTCCACCACCGTGGATTGATGTTCGGCCTAGCGGTTATTAACCGTTGCGTAAATCTGGTGGCTGCTACTTGCTCTCCCCATCGGTGCCTTTCCTTCTCTATGTACGAACCCTGATTGTAACTCTGGGCAGTTGCGCTGGTAATGGGGTCCTTCGTACCTCCAACAGGTAACATGAGATTGAACCTGTGCACTGTTATGTGACTGTCTCTGAAATGAGTTCCTTCCCCTGGAACCCCTGCCCCTACTAGTTGTTCCCTGTGATGGTCGTGGACCTGTCTGCACCATTGGCGATGAATGAGATGTTGCACTCGCTGCCATTGAAATCCCTACAGCTACTGTCCTTGGTGTGACTCCGTTACTATATGGCAGTGGCCTTGAGCCCCCTCCCCTAGGAAATGTTTTCGGGGCCTTTCCTACGAACCTCGGGCGATGCGGAAATGTTGGTCTTGTACCCCCGATCAATTTCATGTGTTCTTCCGCGTAACACGCATTTTCCACCGCCTCCGCCACTGAAGACGGTTTCCACATCCGCACCATAGCTCTTATCCTAGGGTTCAATCCATAGACAAAGCACTCTGCATGTCGTTGTTCATTATCCATATACGACACATATTTGACCAGTTCCATAAACCTGATCTCATATTCTTCTACCATTCTATTTCCCTATACTAAGGCATGAAATGCCCCTACCTGTTGTTCCTCGTAGTACGCCAGTAGATATTTCCTCCTGAACCTCTCCTCGAAAAGTTCCCAAGATATTGTGTCTGGGGTAAGGTGTAGTTGTCTTTCCAGGTTTCCCCACCAGTTCAAGGCGCTATCTCTTAACTGAAAAATGACGATCTTCGCCTTTGAGTTTGACGCATAGTCCCTTAAGGCAAAACACCTAGTCATGGATTCCAACCAGGCTTCCGCGCGTTCGCTGGCGTGACCCCTAGCAAACTCTGAAAGTTTGATATTATGCAATTCCCGCGTGATATCTTCAGGTGGAGGTCCCCCCCTTGAATCTCTTGACGCTTCTGGATTGCCCGTTCCAGACGGTGGGGGTTCCACTTCAGTCCCTGCTGGTTGTCGCCCCTTTAAAGTCTCGTTGATGGCTTCCAATGAGCGCAGTATGAGGGCTAGCTCAGGTGATGGTGGTGGTGGCGCTCGCGGTGTGGGCGGTGCTTGCGACGACGCTCCCCTACCTCGATTCCCTCGAGTCCTGACCATCCTGTATGCTTTGACCTGCATCAACCAGAGTTGTCAGGGTGAGTTCCAGGATGTTTCAAATTGGTGCTACTAAAACTAGAAATAGGGTTAGGCGTAAGTTTTCTTTACTTGTCTGTAAAAAGACATTACTCCATTAGGGGATTGGCTAGGTTAGGGTTAGGGTTAAGCATCTAAGCTTGATTTCTTCGCCCCTACAAAAATAACTATTGGTTCCTTTGCCCTGTAGCTATGCTATCCTTGCGCCTTACTCGCCACTTCCTATGCTTAATCTCCTAGTGCATATGTCGCCTCCTTCCCGCTTGTCCTAGTCTAATCCCTTTTAACTTTTCGCATACAACTTGATTAAAATGACTTCTGACCTTATGTTTATTAATTTACGCCGATATGCGTACACCTATTGACAATGGGCACAATTAATTATCTTTTAATCTTATTTAACCTTAAACCCTGATCTGATGGCTAAGCATTGAAGATGGTGGCATATTCTTAGTCGTCCTCCAAAATCAATTGGTCAGATTTATTGTTCATAACTTTCTCGCATTTATCAAGGCATCCATTAACATGTTTACGTTTTAACATTTACCTAATCACAAAAAAAATTGCTATAAGGATATATAATTACCAGGTTTAAATGATTAAATAGGATTAAACTGTGGCATATAAATACTTATCCACAACTGTCAGCCACATTTCGGCGTTCACCAACGCTATGTACCTTTCGACATTAGTGTTCTTCTTAAGATGCTTCGCTTGGTGGGTGGTCTTGGGAATGACAATTAAAGTATTTATAAGTGAAATTATTTGTAAAAATCACATCGTGTGGTGCGTTGGCAAGGCAGACTTTGTAAAAATTTTGACCGGTGGGGAAGTCTGGGGTTCGATCCTCGCAGACTCCATAATTTTTTTTTTCTTAGCCCTATATTACTCAAACTTAACTAATATTTTATTAAACTAATTAAATTTATTAATTTTATTAAGAGTTAGCCGTAGGCAGCGATCGCCCACAACCATAGCCCCTGCGCAGCGCGATCTCTGCAGCACAACCCAGACCCTGCCCTTCTGACGTAGCACAATGGGAACAGAGGGGGGGGGGACAGCCCCCCTCATACAACAAGATCGCCGCCAACGATCGATCCGGCCCGCGCGTGAAGAGACCAGCCTTCGAGCCACCCCAACAAATACGCGAGAAACTCCTGGCCAAAGAACATGGCCTCAGCAAGGAAATGGACACGGAAGCTGAAGCTGGAACTTCCCAAGCGAAACCACACTGAGGCTGGGAACCAGGTAAATGTATACCCCAACTGGAAAAAGCACCAAGATATATTACCAACTCCACTAGGGTAGGAGAACACACAGAGTTCATGAAAGAACATGCTCTCATAGGGAAATTTTTGGGGCTCTGGCCCTCAGAGAAGGATCTGCATAAATGGATCAAACATTGGTGGAACCCCAAAGGGGAATACGAAGTTCAGCTCACCTCCAAGGGCTTCTTCACAATCATCCTGTATAACCTAGAGGATAAAGACAGGATATTCGAAAATGGGCCTTACTTCTTCAACTCAGCTGGGCTTTTCCTAAGATTTTGGACCGAAAGGTTCAGCCCTGACAAAGAAGACTTCACCATGGCCCCAGTATGGATCCGCTTATACTCCTTACCACAAGATTTTTGGCTGGAGGAGATTCTAATGGGCATCGGAAACACCCTAGGGCAGTATGTAACAGCATCAAAGGCCACCAGACAAAGGAAATACACCTCCTATGCCAGGATCTGCGTCTATATGAACATCTCAAAGGCACTTCCCGGATCAGTAACTCTGGAATACCAAGACGAGGACTGGAAGCAAACCCTGGACTACGAGCACATTCCCTTTCGCTGCAGGAGATGCCACGAGCATGGGCACCTCTACAGGGACTTCCCCCTCACCAGAACATCCGCCAAGCCAGACGAGCAAGCACAAAAGGATGGATTCACTACGGTGGCACCAAAGAAGAGAAATCCACCAAGGAAGCAAAACCAAGGGAAAAAGAAAAACATAGCAACAAGAAACTCCTATGAGATCCTGAACCACCTGCTAGAAGAAGAGGAAATCGAAGACCCGCACAAAAATCTTCAGCAAGCACCGGAAAACACACCAAATCCAACCCCCCCCCCCAAGGAAACGAAGCACACATGGAGGACCGAGGAGAGGGAGACATAGACACCCCAATGCAGTTGGACGAAAGAGATCTGGCGGGCATAGATCTCGAAAAGTTAGAAGAGGCCCTGAACCAAAAAGACCTGCAAACCCTTCCTGAAGAACAGCTGTGCAAGGTGCACAAAGTTTTCCTCAATTCCTCTGCAGGATCCACAGCATGGCTAGGCATAGCCACGGACTCACACTCCGGATCGAAGAAGATCCTTCGAGAAAACAAAATAAGAGGTCGCAAAACAGTGCAACAACTGATCAGGGAAGCAGGCAACCTCATGATAAATTCAGGACAGATCCAAAAGATCTCGGAGGTTTATCTCCAAACCCCGACACCAACTCAATGATGAAAATCCTCACTTGGAACATAAGAGGACTTAATGGTCAGTCTAAACAAAGGACCCTCCGAGATTGCATAAAAGTCGAGAATCTAGTTATGCTCTTACTACAGGAAACCAAATGTGCAGGAGCAGAAGCTGAAACCATATTTCAGCGATTCTGGCGAGACTACAACTTCATATCAATGGACTCTGCAGGAGCCTCAGGGGGCTTGGCCATCCTCTGGAACCCTGCAAGCGTCAGCATCCACAACCCTGTTTCAACAGTGGGCACGATAACGACACACTTCAAGATCATTGGCTCGAATCAGGAGGGGGACGTTACGAATGTCTATGGCCCTCACAGTCAGCAAGAGAAAGACAAACTCATGCAGAGGCTGGAACTCATCAAAACCCTGGTGACCACACGCAACTGGGTCTTGGTAGGGGACTTCAACATGATCCTTTCGCTAGAATAAAAAACAGGAGGCACCAAAAAGCTGGAGCAAGATAGTGGTAAGTTCAAAACTCTTATTGATCATCTCAAATTAGTAGACATAGAAAATAGCAATGGCACCTTCACTTGGTTGAATCGCAGATCGAGCGCCCAGCACATAGCCTGCCGATTGGACCGCTTCCTGGTCTCAGAGGCACTAATGGAGTCAAGTTTCTAGCTGGAAAGCCTCATCCTACCGAGAGTTGGCTCATACCACCGGCCGCTGGTCCTTAGCATGAATATCGAAACCACACCCAGGTTCAAACCCTTCCGCTTTGAGAAATTCTGGCTCCTTCATCCAGACTTCCAACACCTAGCCAAGGACTGGTGGGCGCAGGCTGAAATAGAGCATGGTTCAAGCATGTACGGATTTTAGCAAAGACTCAAGAACTTCAAGTAGCTGCTGAAGCAATGGAATAAGAACTATTTCGGAGACATCTTCCACAGCATTCAAGACATAGAAAGACAACTAGAGACGATTCAGAAAACATTCATTGCTGGGACCAGAACCGATGACCTACTAAAAGAGGAAGCAACGCTCTGAGGGCAACTGGAAGAGCGAAGAAAACAGGAGGAGGTTCTATGGAAGCAGAAATCTCGAATTCAGTGGCTCAAGGAGGTGGAGCAGAACACTAAGTTCTTTCACAGGACAGTGATGCATCGACGACATGTCAATAGGATCACACACTTAGAAAATGGGCAAGGTGACACAATCAAATAACACTCTGAAATAGAAACAGAACTAATCAACTTTTATCAAGACCTCTTAATAGAAATCCAGGAGGATAGAACAACTGCCATTCAAAGAGTCACAAGGCACATACCGGCCTTAGTGACCGCGGAGCAAAATTCCGCCCTCACCAGGCCCATCACTCAGGAGGAAGTGGATCAGACAGTAAAAGACATTCCCCCAGGCAAGGCCCCAGAACCGGATGGGTTTACCACATATTTCTTTCATCATTGCTGGGACCTGATAAAAAAAGATGTTTGGAAAGTGGTTGAGGAATCAAGAGCTTCGAGAGTGGTTCTTCCCGCTCTAAACGCGACCTTCCTCACCCTCATTCCAAAAGAAGAGTGAGTTACCAACCCCAAGCACTTCAGACCCATATCCCTCTGCAACATCATCTACAAGATCATCACGAAGGTCATAGCCAATAGGATGAAACCCATCCTGACGCACGTCATCTCCAAAGAACAGGCTGGATACATGGAAGGAAGGCAAATCATGGACAGCGTCATTCTGGCGCACGAAGTCATTCACTCTCTCAAAACCTCCAAAACCCTAGGTATGTTAATAAAACTGGGCCTCTCCAAATTTTTTGATAGAGCCAGTTGGAAATATCTCAAAGCCATCCTTGACTCCTTTGGCTTTGATCAGGGATGGGTCAAGTGGATCCTCAATCTTGTCTCCTCCACCTTCTTCTCCATCTTGGTCAATGGCGTTCCTTCTAGGCCCTTCTCACCTTCCCGTGGCATTCGACAGGGGGATCCCCTTTCGCCCTTTTTATTCATCCTCATGGCGAAAGGTCTAGGCAGATCCATCACAATGGCGCTCTCAGATGGCTCCCTCAAAGGACTACCTCTCCACAATCTTCATCCAACCCTCTCCCACAGCTAGTTCGTAGACGATACGCTTCTACTCAACTCCCCCTCGGAACGAGAAGCCTGCACCCTCAACTCTATCCCCTCTGACTTCCCGGAAGCCTCCGGCATTTCTCTAAACCTTGACAAGTCCAAACTCTGCTTCTTCAATACCCCTGCGCCTATTCAAGCCCACGTCTCCAGACTCCTAGGCATACCAAGGAGCTCCCTTCCATCCAACTACCTAGGCATCCCCCTCATGGGAGCTGCTGCCAGATCCATCTCCTCGGAAAACCTTCTCCTTTCCATTTCCAACAGACTAATTAATTGGACTTTCAGACCCCTTAATATTGCCTCCCGGCTCGTCCTCCTAAAGTCAGCCCTGCAGGCCCTACCCACCTATCTCTTCACGGTCCTAGCAACTCCAAAACACGTCATAAAAGCCATAATAAACTTGCAACGCAATTTCCTCTGGCACGACCACCAGCCAAACAAGAAGTGGGCCCTAGTGAGCTAGAAAAAAACCTGCATGCCAAAAAGTCAAGGGGGACTAGGCCTACGGGACCCAGGAAAACTCAATAAAGTCATGTGAGCTAAAATCTAGTGGTGTTGGCTGAAAGCTCCTACAACAGCATGGGAACGAATCTGTAGACACAAATATGCCCCACTAATGTCGGTCAATCAGCTCATCAGACATAACACTAGAATTCAAGGGTCCAACATCTGGAACACCGCTTGGAAAAACCACACCCTGGTTTAGGATCACGCCTTCTGGGCGGTCAGAGACGGGGAGAGTGCTATGTTTTGGCACGACTCCTGGCAGCAATTCAAACCACTGAATGGCATTGAAGACCTTGACACCCTGAGGGAAGCCATTCACACGCATGCCTCACTAAAAGTCAAGGCCCTTTGGAAACCTCACGAGAAGCACCCACATTGGCATCAATGGAAGGTATCACACAAAGACCTGGGAGTCCCTGAAAATCTCAGCCTGGGAAGCTAGCCTATACAAGCCAAACAAAGAAAAATTCAAGTCAGAGACGGATCGAACATCCTGATATGGGGGTACTCCACAGCCGGAACCTTCACGATCAAGGAAGCCTACACCATCTACAACCACTACCATGGTGAAGATAATCATCCCATCTGGAATAAAATCTGGGACTCTGCTCTCTGGCCTAAGGTCTCAACCTTCCTCTGGCTAGTAGTGCACAATAGGGCCCTAACTTGGGACAATCTCAGGAAACTAGGCTTCATCGGACCCTCCCTTTGTGTGCTTTGCCAGCAACAAGAAGAAACCAAAGAACACCTCTTCAATGGTTGCCGATACAGCCAGAACGTATGGGATCAAAGTGCGCAAATCATGCGCAGGATGGGACAACATCGAAACAACATCAATGAAACAATAGAGAAATGGGATAGAATATCCTTCAAAAGCACGCTTCTAAATCACATTTGGCGCCTCTTACCAGGATTTATCCTCTGGTAGCTCTGGAAGGAAAGAAACAGAAGAATCTTCCACTCGCAGGCCTCCTCACCGGAGAGCACCTGGGAGACTATCAGCTCGCCAATCAAAGAGACCATCCGGTGCAGACCCTGGGAAAAGGAGGACCTAAATGGCACCCCCGAAGAGCAGTGCATCCTCCAACATTGGCAGCCCCTCCCTTTCAATCACTCAGCCCTGCGGACCAACAAACCCCCCCAAGCCAGCCCCGTCACTTGCTGCCCCCCTCAGGCCCCTTTCATTAAAATCAACTTTGATGGAGCAGCCAAAGGCAACCCGGGAATAGTAGGATGGGGCACAGTGATCAGAGATTCAGAAGGGCAAATCCTGGGGCTTTTAGCAGGCTTCCTCGAGGAGACGACAAATAATGTGGCAGAGTTAACAGACCTATTGAGTGGACTGCAGGCAACAATAGTTAAAGGCCACCGCAATATAGTCCTGGAAGGAGACTCACGGGTCATCATCCATATAATCACCAAAATCCTGAATGGAAGTCCACCCTCAAAGATCTCACCAAGTTGGCGTCTCTCAGAACTGTTAGAGGACTTCAAGAGCCTCCTGACATCCACGCTTAGCATAGTACCTTCCCATGTGAAGAGAACGGAAAATAGGGTCGCAGACTGCCTAGAAAATGAAGCAGTCGAAAGGGAAGATGATTACTCAAGTTGGATGGACCACGGCCCAAAGTGCTCATATATCCTTACGATGTGCCAAGCCCTAGCCCACAGGGACCTCCTCCCCTCGGATGGGGTGACACGCGCCAATCAGCAAACACGTGGATGCTCGCCGGGATGCCCATTTATGGCATCAACCGGCGAACGCCTTCCGAAAACTTATTAGCCCATGGCCTACACCAGGCACTTCCCGTCGATGAGCCCTCTCGCGCGAGGGAATTTTACCCGGAGCCAGTGCATTAACAACCCTGCCTTAATGGCCTCGGTAGGCTCGACAACGTGGTGTGTAATCGCGGGGATGAATAGAGGTGAGGTGAATTGGACCCTCGCAGTGTTCATTCTGTTCAATTTCAATTTCTGACCTCCGTCGCAACCAGTAAGTGAAATAGCCGAACAGATAACAGCTCGAACCATGCCCAGACTCCAGGGGAAATCCCGTAGAGGGGCAGCATGGTACCGAGCCGAGTCTAGGCGTAAACGCATCCGCAATTTCGAAAGAGCTTTGGCTTTGGCTGCCACCAGACGCAAGCACAGACCTGGGACGCCACCCATGACAATTATAGAAGAAATTAGTTGGGAGGAGGCACAGCAACACCTCCCCTCATTCGTTAGCGCAGAAGCAGCAAAGCCACCGCACGAAGACGCCCAGTGGGACCTCAACGCTGCCACCGTGGAGGACCTCTTCCCACCATGCATTATGGAAGAGGAAGCCCCTCCTGACGACATTACAGGAATGGTGAAGCTGGCAGGGTTGTCATCTCGCGTAGCGAAGGACTCTAGCACACGAACGCCCAACGTAAGAGGGGAACCGGACCAGCCTCCAGCCTCGAATTTTTGGGACCTCTCACTCATCTTTGAGCTCCGGAACCTGATGGAAGACCACGCTTTTCGTCTAGCCAGGTTGGACCAACAATTGGACATGATTTTTGCAGCCTATTCCAAAATCTCTCCAAAGCGACAATGCCCGACGTGCGCACAGACGTACTCGCTCCCGGCAGGCTGGCGTCAGAAGAGGAACGAAGCTCCTGGTTAGGATTATTTCTGCTGTCTAGTTCAGTTAGAAAGTTCAGTTACTTTTTGGTTTAGGTATGGCCTCTATTTTAAAACTCTCTAGCTTAATAGCCCTGGTTTCCCTCGGGCAGGGCACCCGCATGTATAACTTGATAACAGGACTACACTTGGCACAGAGCGCCCAGCTGTCCTGGTTTCCTGCTCAGGCAGGACAGCTGGCGGCAACAATGGACACTGTATTTTCCTTTTTGTTAATATAATAGGTACTACCCTTTTTATTTAAATTTTTTTTATTTATTAAGAGTTAATTAAAATATTAGTTAAGTTAATTATTTTAATAGTTTAATTAGTTTTACTTAATTTATTAATTAAACTCTATTAATTTTCTAATTATACTTTATTATTTTTTTATTTCATCAAATGATATATATATATAAGAGAAAATTTAATAAATAACTAAAATTTGATATTTACAACTCAAATTAAAAGTAAACAAAAATTAAAAAAAAAATGTACTTTGTATTGGCAACGTGGGGATTGCATGCCACCCACTTGCCCCAAGACTCTCAAGTCGACAACATGGGGCTTGCATGCGACCCACGTGCCCTTCACTCTCCTTATTTGGAATAATCTAATTATTTGGATAGATATGGGTATTGATGTTCTGCCCGCGCGGGATTATCTGGCTCACTGCCAGGGCCATTGGAATGATCATTTCATGGTTGATTGGATTTAGGCCGATTATGCTGAGTTTTCTTTCGACTGTAAACACCACCAAGCAGCTACAGGCTCAACATCGCTAGCTTTTAACACATGCAAGTCGAACGAACATTGTTTCTGTTATTCTGTCAGTTTTAAAGACCGCACTGGTTACAGGTGTTCAGAGTTGGAACTTCAAGATTTGGCAGCCTCATCAGGTTCAGGAGTGAGCAGTTTAGGAAACCAGATATCATAGTACAGCGAATTTAACGAAAAAAAAATGGGGACAAATCTGCAATCCATTGGCATGAGCTTTGCAGGACACTTTCATCATCTGGGAATCGCAAGCATTAAAGATAGAATTAACTTTGAAATTCGATAGAATTAAAGATATATCACTCGGAACGTGAAATTCTATCATCTGAGGCCTGCAATAATCGAAGCTTGTTCTGCTGGTCATTTCTGATATGGGTTTTCCCATATACACTTGATGCACTCTCGGGTTTTTTCTAGAATAGGTATGCTTCCTTAACATTGAAAATACATTAGGAAATTTCCCCAAAGAAGTAATTTTGATGTATTTAAACATTCCTATTATAGAACTCATGGCTCGGATTTCAAGTACTGGATTGATATCCATGAGCTCAATCTTTTGTTGTAAAATTTCTAGTGTGATTAGTCAGAGTGCAAAGGTTATTTCAGTTTGTGCGGAATGCAGTTTGTTTCAATCTGCCGAGGTAGCTAGTATGCATGAACCAGAGGCAATTGACTCTATATAGGATAAACTAAAAAAATCTATAAGAGTTGTCTGTAGAAGTGTAATAATTTTATGTACACTCAAAATGGGAGACTTTGGAAAGAGTATATTTGTGAATAATTCTTTGTCACTGTACTCTTCATTTAAGTATGTGCAAGTTGCAGCAGGGAACAATAATGCATTATTTGGGAGTCAAAAACTTCAGTTTGGTGGAAGGTTGTCATGGGTATGTAAGAGAAAAAGTAGTGGGATTAGAATGTCCGTTGTTGATGTTGGCAAAGAACATAGAGCGGGTTTTGATTGGGAATCAGAGATTCTCGAGGAAATTGACCCTTTGGGATTTCAGGCTCCATCGCGAAAAGCCAAACACAATCACAGTAAATTGGAGGCAGAGGAAATGGATATTGGGGATTGGGCTGTGAGAGAAAGGAGTTCATATTTGAGAGTAATTCAGAAAAGAGGGCTTAAAACCACTCTAGAGGACTTACTGCCCAGAAAAAAGAAAAAAGGTAGAAGAAATAAGAAGAAAATATCGGAGAAAAACCTTAAGTTTAAGCTATCAGATTTAAGTTTGGAAAAATATGATTCTGATATCGATGAGGTAAATACCCGACTGGATAATTCTATAAAGAGACTGGGAGGAGAAACTTTGAGAGAAAATCATGATGCTGTAAAGTCAGAATTCCGAGAAAAAATTGCAAGCTATTCAGAACCAACCAACAGGAAGAAAGAGCTCGCGATGAATAAAGATTTGGTAGAGGCAACGACTACACAAGATGTTCTTATAGAAGTTACATATGTAATTGAAGTTGTGAGTAAAGGTCTAATCCCCTCTCCTTTGACCCCCTTTAACATGGCGACTTCTCTTCATAGAATATCCAAAAACATGGAGAAGGTTTCTATGATGAAGAGTAATAGATTGGCATTTGCCAGGCAGAGAGATATGGCCGTGCTTGTAAGTGTTGTTATGGGCTCTTTGCCCCAATGTTCTGCTCAAGGAATATCCAATATTGCATGGGCATTGTCCAAAATTGGTGGGGAATCTCTTTATTGGTCTGAGATGGATAGAATTGTAGAATTTGTTGTGACAAGAATGTCAGAGTTCAATGCGCGGAATGTTGCTAATATAACAGGTGTAACAACCCTAGTTGCTTATTTTACTTTGGTAATTTTTAATTTTTTTTCATTTATTTTTATATTTGTTTTAAAATTTCTACGTTTGGTTTGGTTCGTAGGTTATGGGTGGGACTGGAGCTTGGAGCTGGGAACTTGGCCCATAGGCTCAGATTTATCAAATTTTTGGGTGGGTACAATTCCATTACTAAATCGGGTAGGCGAGTAGGTAGGTAGGTTGGCCCTTGGTTCCAGATTTGAACCAGGGCTATGATACCAAATGTAAGGGGCCGAATAAATTAAACAACCATTTATTTTAAACATAGCAGTAAAATTCAAGAGTTTCCTTTATTTAGCACATTCGTAATCAAATTTATCAATTATAATAAAATTTTATAAGAGATTAAAACAATGCATAATTTGAAATAAATACCTGAACCTGATGCTATTAACCTCCGTTTGTCCGTCTCTTGCCTCCTTGACCGCTTCTTCAAAACACTTCCCAAAACCTAGTTCCTCTCTGCCAACTAGGTAACTCCCTAGCTCCAGGATATCAACGGATATCCTGGCCCTGGTGCCCAAAACCTCCAGCAACTCCGGTGCACTGATACAATCCTACTCCATAATTTCACTTCTCTTTGCAAATTCAGAGCTCCCCAAAATTCATCCCCCAACCTCCATAGAATAATCTCCCGTCAACCTCCTTCCCTTCCTTATCCCTCCTTCACCAACTTTTCCCTCCTTTACTCCCTACCTAACCCATTTATTACCTTCTTATCCTCCCACCGTTAATGCCCCTTATCCCTCCTTTATTATTTTATCCTCATGTATCTAATATGTTATCCCTTGTTGGATATGTAACTTAATTTATCAATATAGTTTATTATCTTCCTTTTATTTCTTTACCTTATTTATTAATGAATTAATTAATACTTAAATTAATCATTGACAATCATGAATAACTAAGTAATAATAATTAATTAGTTAATGTTATTTTAAGAAATAATTATGGTTTAGCTAATCTTTTAGGACAGTTATATTATTAAATTAATTATAATTAATAATCATGTACACCTATTTAAGCAGGGTCGTTACAAATCTTAAGTAAAACATCGTGATTTCGCGATTTCAGCGATCTGACTTTTTCGACGATATACCTTTCGACATCAAGATCTTCGAAACCCCGAAAAGTGATGTTTTCAGATTTAATTTATAATTAACACTAATCAATCATCCTTCTAAAAAAGGTTTAATGGTAATCATTCTTAAGTGTTCATTAATGTTTCACTTTCTGATTAAGTAAGTTTCTCGTTTTATTTGAAAAAAATCGGCAGTGCCTAAGTACAGACATTAAAAGCGTATCTCGGTAAAATATCTTTTGCATTAAGAGATTTAATTTTGTGACAATTGTACAAATCTCGTCATTTTTAAAATATATTCAAAGTAAACGTTCGAACGTCTGTATTTTCATTTTAAAGCTGATCTTATTCATCCACTTTCTGTGACAGGTTTTTAAGTCAAACGCGGAGCCATGGCACCTAAAAAGGCACCAAAGAAAAATTAAGACGCACAGGAAGGTGATATTATCTTTGATACTACTCCACATGCCATAAACTCCATCAAATCATGGACTCAAATTTCCGAATTGTTGGAGTACGAGTTAAAGCATGCTGACCCTGATTCTGAAAATCATCTTCGGGACATTGCTGAGTCTGAGCTTCATAAGGTTGTAGCGCGTCCGAGGCTGGTGGCATATACTAATATGATCGACTCGGCTCTAGATAAAGTTGACATTCCCACAAGGAGCATTCTAAATGAGCAAGGAGCTATCGTCGGCTCATTCAGGCCGGACCACATTCAAGTAATGTATAAACTCTCGCCGAATCATAAACATACTTTCAATGCTCAATTTATAGCTGAGTTCCAGAGAAAGGAATGTATTGAGGTAGACCAGACATATCCTGACATGATTAGAGGATGGGCGAGGTCTGAAGCAAAGTTTAGGTCTGATACTCATGGGATTTATGCAACAGCCTCCTTAAATGAATATAAGGTTTATATATCCATTATGTTATGCAGACTTTTCGGGAGAAAAGATCCCTGTCACTTTCATGCAGACTCGGTACCCTTCTTAGAGGAAACTTCAGAAGGAAATGGTTTTAACTGGCATAAATTTTTGTCGGATAACCTAACGCAAGAAATTTTAAATTACAAAGCAGCCAAGTCAAAGGGACAACCAGTGTCTTTTTATATGTCTGCATACATTATGGATGCAATCTATTTTATGACCCCCTTTCCATTAATGAATTGGAGTTGGAGCATCTCATGTCCAGAACCCATTCATGAATACCACTCGGCCCTTTGGGAAGAAAAATCTAAAGATGCTTTTTACGAGGTTTGTCATTTTGTCATTATTCCTATGCACAAATTATTTTTTGGATGCGAACCCCCTCGCATTTCCGATGCAGTCATAGAAAGCCTTAAATCAGTTGTCGATTGGTTTATTGAGGAAAATATTTCCTATATTAGAGTTTATGGTTGTTCCATTCCTCCCCATGCACTCCCAAAATTCCTACCAAACAGATTGGTGTGCAGAGAAGTAGCTCATCAGATAGCCAAGGGTGGTGTTGGATTGGAATTAAAAGCACTCCAGAAAAAAGCATGGCCATCTTTCCCTGTTCATGTCGGGAAATTTCCTTTATCAAATTTAGGCCATTCTAAGGTAGAGGCTGAGTCATTGGAAGAAGTGAAGTTAGTTAATATTGAGCATAGAAAATATGACCCCTACCAAATAATAAGTAGGCATTACATACATTGTAATCTAAAGGCATATGAACATGAAGTATCCATTTATGATGATATTTTTAAAGATGTTAAGTCTTATGCAGAAGTTTTGAATAGAGTCCAGGCCTTGCCACCTGACTCACAGGCTGGTTTCACATCTTTTCAAAGTCATAGGCGAAGCTGCCTGCCTAAGATTTTACAGGGAGAAATTTCGACCCCATCGCCAGAACAGGAAGAAACCCCTCCAGGGTTTGAAACTAATACTCAAGGTAAAGCAAATGACAAAGGTAAGTTGAAGAATATTGAGATATCTTCCCAAGACGCAGAGGGTTCTCAAACAAAAGAATCGGGAATGGATAAGGGAAAAGAGCCATAAACAATTCCAGAAATCATGAAGAATGTTCCAGAAAAAATAGGAGGAACAGCTTCAACAGAACTTGGTAGTCCTATCACCTCTTTAACTCCATTACAGTCGACTTTAGGAACCCCCCATGAAGGAGTTTTATATTTTAGTGATCTAGAGCCGATTTCAAGAGATGAAATCCCCCCATCAGATTACTTTTTCAGCAAAAATTGAAGAGCAGTCTTGAAACAGGAAATTCATCCTAGAGGAGAAGGAATGATTAAAAAGCACAGAGTTATTATAGATGGAAAGAAACTCAAGGATGGCAAATTTGCCACAGAAATAACAGGTACAATGGGTGCTATAGCATCAACAAACATGTATTATGTAGGTAATTTAACAACTCTACTTGAACAGAAGGACCAAACAATAATCCAGTTACAAGACAAACTAAAGGAAAATGAATCAAACAAGTCTTTGGAGAATGTGTTCCAGAAAGAAAGGGAGGTGAAGGCAGCTAGAACAACTTTTCAGAAGGCAGTGGATTTCTCATCAAAGGAAGAAATTGGAAAGACTCAGAATATATCTATTTCTGAACAGGTTAAAGGGGACATAATGATAAAAGTGTGGGAGGCAAAACTGGCCAAATATAAACGAATCACAAGATAAGTTAATGAGGATTGCCAGGGAATCTTCGATCTCTTTGAAAGAGATTCATTGAATATCGGAACATATGGTTGTTCTGGATTGTTAGGCGAAATCAATATTGCCAAGCATCAGCTAAGGTTTAGAGAAGAGCTGGAGGAAAAGAAAGCAGAGATTTCAAACATTAAATTGATCAACATCACAGAGATCAACAAGTGGATGGTGACTTCAAGTCTAAAGTTGAAAACTATTAATTTCACAGAAAGGATGATAGAAAGTCGGTTGCCCGAATTGCAGAATGCTCTCGAAAGAAAATGAGATACCCGATGCTCCCAGGATCTTTGTGAAGTTTTTAGGGAAATGCATTCAGTGTATTGATGTGGAAAAAGGAAGTTCGTCAACGCAGACTTAAATCTTTTAAAATGTTTTTATCATTTAAGATTTGAAAGAAATTGTAAACGGTTGACATTACTTTTATGCAACCGAAATATTAGGAAGTTGGTTAGTCACCAACGAGAAACTTTGATAAAAATGTATAAATATAGTTTCTAAAGGCTGAGAAAGGGCTTCAGAAATTTTTGGGGAGAGCCATTTTGTAATATCAGTTTTCAAATACATCGGAATATAGATCAAAAACGAGATTCTGGATCCTACAACTTTGTAGCTATGTGTCTTCTCCTTGTTTATTATACTTTGTTGAATTTTTCCTTTAATTTTTTCTCTAACAAGTAATCAATTTGAAGTTATATACATCGTTGATTTATATTTCAGATTGGTTTGGATGTCAAATGATTTACAGTTTTTCCTCTGAAATCACTTTAGTAATTTTAAGACCTGTAAAACTTTTGTTCCTTAATACTTAACTCTTGTTAGAAACCTTGTTTTTCTTTCATCATTGTCTATTGAAATATCAGATTCTTTCTTGATTAAAGCCTTATATTTCTCTGTAGTGTTTATTTGTTGTTTACAATTCTTGAAATTGTTACAAAACCAGGAAACAACCTTGAATGTGTTTACATTATTGTTTTGCATTTTAAAATTGTTTCTTTTATCCTCATCTCTGGAAATCTGAAGTAACAAACTGATTAAAATCCCTTTATAAACAAATAAAGTTTTATCATCTATGATTGTCCCAAATAGCAGACAACCCAATGTTGAAATGGGCCTTCAGGATCAAACCAGTATTGCCTTAAATTTATTTAACACCATTTTACAAAAAGAAACTAACCGGATTGAGTTAGAATGATCATGGGTTGCTATTGAGCGAGATATTAGCATTCAAGAACAACAGGAAGCAAGACAGAGGCAAATGAGAAACTGAATCTGCTTTAATCTTTCTCTGATTCCTTATTTCCAAATCATTTCTTTAAATCATTTACAGATGCCTTGACGGTATGTTTTATAGCCTTAAAACATAAACTCAAGAACAACATCTTTTTGGCACCGTTATCGGGGAACAAAGAAACAAATCTTTTCCCTAGGAAGAACGACATTGACATTTTCTGTTTTTGATAGTGAACAAGAACATAAAACCTTCTAAGGCTATTATTTTTCACTTGGCGACTCCACAATAACTAAACTGGCTAGTAGCCAAAAGAACACCAGAAAAAACCTGGATAGTAAGCAGACATCGCCAGTCTCCGATCCGAAAAAAAATTTAAAATCGCGAAAATCACTTAAACAAGTCTTTTTGTCCACATATACTATATATCAACCTGACTTTACGCAATCACACTCATCGGAAACTCTTGAAGGATCACTTTCACTTCCCCCCTCTTTTGATACTTTCTCATTTCCTGAAGTTTCTTCTCCATATTTCCGAGAATATTCTCCCCACACTGTCCAAACTTTAGTCCCAAATCTAACCATGGCTGCACAAGGAGGTGGTGCCCCTGGAGGTGGTCAAGTACCGCTTCCTGGGATTTTCACTAAAGTGGCTACTAGATATGCTCCCCTTGTTCTTCCCGTTCCTCTTCATGATCTCCCCGAGAATTATATGAAAAGCCTTCCAAAATTTATAGGGGAAGATGATTTGACTGCCCAAGAACATATAAACTTTTTTTATCAATTTGCTGACATACTCGGAATAGAACATGAATATGTTTATTCTAGACTCCTTGTTCAAACTTTCGAGGGACAGGTGAGGACTTGGTTCAGATCCTTAACAGCTGGATCTTTAAGATCCTATGAAGAACTTGAAAGTTCATTTATTAGACAATGGGGAGAGAGTTAGGATCACCTCTACTACTTAACTGAATTCAGAGCCCTTAGAAAGAAAAACTCTGAGTCAGTTCTAGAATTCACACAGAGGTTCAATAAGTTGTACAATAAAATTCCAGTTGAGGTTAAAACTTCACAACCTGCAGCTAAAGTGACTTTTGCCAGTGCTTTTGATCCCGACTTTGCCTTATTATTGAGAGAAAGGAGATCAATAGATCTCACAAAAATGCAGGATGATGCACTTGAAATTGAATCAAATATGATGGCATCAGGGAAACTTAAAGCAAAGACTGAAACTGAAAACAAACACAATAAAAAATTTAAAGAGAAAGGTGGACCTTTAGGCTCAGGAAAATCCTCGGGAGATAGAATCAAAGAGATGGCTAGGGTCATTCGAGAACTTTCAAACAAGATCTCGAAAATGGAACTGGAGAAATCGAAAAGAGATAATTTCCCCAGAAAATATTTTCGAAGAAATCCTGAACCTCGGGGACCACAAAAAATAATTAAAAATGAAGATCAAAAAATTCAAACACCCTTTAAAAGTGAAAACTACATCGAAGAGGAAGATTTAGGATATTTTGAAGAAATTGATGAAGATATTAGTAACCTTGGCGATGATAATAAATCCCCTTATTTATCAAGACAAGATTACAAAGCATCTTTAAGTAAAGAAAGTACATCGAAAGAACATGTTAGTAATAATATGACTAATGATTTCACATATCAAAATATTGCAGATGATATTATTGCTAAACTACAGGGAAAATATAATTTGAGACCAAGAAATAAAAATCTCCCAAATGTTCCGACAAAAAAGAATTTTCCAAGAAGTGAAACTGATGAGGTAACTCCAAAAGTTGCAGATAAACAGTCTGCAAAAAGAAATAAAACTGATATGAAACCTGTACAGACGGAACCAGTAGGAACACTCCCTGCGAAGACAGAAGCTCCTATAAAAGAAAACAAGGTCACATATCAACGTAAAACTGAGAAGAAAGGTATGGAAGCCCCAAACATCGAAAATGACAAGGATCTAGGAAACTTCAATTTGGAAAACGAAATAAATAAAATCAAAATTCATATTCCCCTTGTTGAGTTAGCTAAAAATCCTGTATACAGAAAACAAATCACCAAAATGATTAATTTTTCCGAAGATGAAAACCAGGCCGACACCATCAACTTAGAGGATGACAAACCTATCTTAGTCTTCCGTCCACACGTCGAAGGTGCAAGAGACACCGTGGATCCTTTTTATATTACATTAACCCTATTTGACCACCTTCTCCATAACTGTATGTTGGATTCCGAAGCTTCCCACAATGTTATGCCAAAGGCAATAATGGAAAAACTTGGTCTCGAAATCACAAGACCCTATGGTGATTTATATTCTTTCGATTCGAGGAAGGTAAAATGCATAGGTATGATTAATGACCTAGTGGTAGGTTTGGCTCAAATACCTGCTAAAAGTATTCTTATGGATGTAGTAGTCGCTGACATTCCCCCAAAGTATGGCATGCTATTATCTAGATCATGGGGCGCCAAGCTTGGAGGATCTCCCCAACTAGATATGACATATGCTACAATTCCAATTTTCGGAGGCCAATTCACCCGTCTTTACAGAGAGACTAGGTTAGCATTTACTATAGGTGACCCAAACAACCCCAACAATCACCCAGTTTATATTGCCAACCAAGATTTAGGAAATTGTATTTTATCGTTAGATGACGATTTTGAAGTAGATGTAGATGATAAATGTATAGAAGAAAAAATTGAAAAAAAATAAATAGAGAAAAATGTATATAGTACTGGAGTATGGAAAATGTATTTTGATGGTGCTTCCTCCTATCTTGGAGTCACGGCAAGAGCACTTCTTATGGCTCCCGATGATCAATTTGTTATTCCTTTTTCATATAGGCTCCAGTGGAATGTAGATTGTACAAACAATGTATGCGAATATGAAGCTTTAGTGCTAGGATTAGAAGCTACTAGAAGGATGAAAATTAAGAAACTTGAAGTCTTTGGTGATGCAGAGTTAATTATAAAACAGGTAAATCGGCAGTATCAGGCTAAGAATCCTAGATTACGGTCCTATAGGAATTGTGTTTGGGATTTAATCGAGAACTTCTTCACATATGTGAATTTTCATTTCGTCCCAAGATCTGAGAATCAACAGGCTGATGCTTTAGCCAAAGCTGCATCCACTTTCACACCCCCGACTGCTTTTAATTTAAAATATCATATAAAAATGAGACATCGCCCTTCAATACCAAATAACATACAACATTGGCAGGTTTTTGAAGACGATGAGCAGCTTCGAAAGTTTCTAGAATCATTAGATGAATTTGCAAAAACGCATACCGATCAAGAAAATCAAAATGATCATATTTGTATCATGCAAGAAGGGGAGGATTCTAAAGAATTTCATGATATAATTGCAAACCACCGAATGTTTGTTATTAAGAACAACCAAATCCCCAAGGGTATAATCTCTTTGGAAAGACTTTTTAATAAAGATGATATCCCTTCTAAAACTACTCTACAACCCCAACCAGAGGAGGTTGAAGATTGTAATATAGGAACTGAAGATAACCCCCGAATGGTTAAACTATCCAAATATTTATCAACAGAAAACAAAAATAAATACACAGAGTTGTTAAGAAAATATAAAGATGTTTTCGCATGGTCGTACGAAGAACTGAAAACATATGACACTTCTGTGATTGAACATAAAATACCTCTCAAACCAGGTGTCAAACCTTTTAAACAAAAACTCCAACAATTTAACCCTATTTTATTACCTGTTATCGAACGAGATGTCAAAAAACTTCTGGACGCTAAGATAATTGTACCCCTAACATATTCTTATTGGGTAGCTAATCTAGTCCCAGTTAGAAAGAAAAATGGGGAAATCAGACTATGTGTTGACTTCAGGAATCTTAATAAATCTTCTCTCAAAGATAATTATCCTCTACCTAAAATGGACCATGTTCTTGAAAAAGTAGTAGGCGCTAATAGAATGTCAATGATTGATGGATTTTCAGGTTATAATCAGATTGCCATCAGTGATCTTGACAAAGAAAAAACTGCATTTACCACTCCTTGGGGCACGTTTATGTACGATAAAACATTGTTTGGACTAATGAATGCAGCAACTACTTTTCAATGCACAATGGATATTTCTTTCATCGGCGAACGAGAGAAGTTTGTAGTCATCTATTTGGATGATCTTACTATTTTTTCTAAATCGGATGAAGACCATATGATTCATCTCAAACAAACATTTGAAAAATGCCGCAGGTTTGGTCTATCCTTAAATCCTAAAAAGTCTCATTTCGCTATGCAAGAAGGCAAGTTGTTGGGCCACATCGTATCCCGAAATGGAATCAGGATTGACCCTAAAAGAGTAGAGGCTATAGATACAATAGCTATTCCTAGGAATGTGAAAGAAATTCAATCATTTTTAGGAAAAATAAATTTCTTGAGAAGATTTATTCCTAACTTCGTTGAAATTGTTAATTGATTACAGATATGCTCAGAAAAAACAGTGAAGTAAAATGGACAACAGAAGCTAAGGCATCCTTTGCCCACATTAAGAAGGTTATAAGTGAGGCACCAGTACTAGCGAGCCCAGATTATCTCAAAGATTTTCTTATTTTTTCATTTGCCTCAGAACATACGCTTGTTGTTGTACTCCTTCAGAAGAATGAAGAAGGTTTCGAGCAACCAATAGCCTTCTTTAGAAAAAGTCTCCGAGATGCTGAACTCAAATATAATATAATGGAAAAGCAAGCATATGCTATGGTAAAAGCATTGAAATCTTTCAGAACTTATGTTTTACATTCTAAAGTGATTGCATATGTACCCACTAGTGTTGTAAAATATATCTTGGTTCAAGTAGACAGTGATGGTAAAAGTGGAAGATGGCTTGCAAAAATTCAAGAGTTCGACTTGGAGGTTAAACCAACCAAATTGGTAAAAGGACAAGGTTTATCTAAGATTTTAGCTGAATCCAATTTCAGGGCTCTTGGGATAAACAGTTCTCAGGAGGAAGAAGGATGGGTAGACGTGAATGAACTTGAGGACCAAATAGTCGAAAACAAGATCGAAGCGAAATTCGCGTCGTCGAATTGGTACAAGGACATAGTAACATACTTATTAACTTTGAAATGTCCAGCTGACTTGTCTCCATCCAAAGCTAGAACGCTAAAGCTGCATGCAGTTAAATACTGTATTTCCGAAAAATGATTATATTGGAAAGACCCACTTGGTTTCCTTTTAGTCTGTCTGGTCGAATAAGAAACAAAATAAGTTATAGGTCAATTTCATGAAGGAGTCTGTGGAGGACAGCACGCTTGGAGGGCTATGACATATAAAATCCTGAGGGATGGTTATTACTGGCCTAAAATTTTCCCAGATGTCAATTCTAAGGTACGATCTTGCAACCCTTGCCAATTCTTTGTAGGAAAACATAAGCTACCATCGATGCCATTGGTACCAGTCAAGATAGAAGCTCCTTTTCAACAATGGGGACTAGACTTAATAGGGGAGATTAATCCTCATTCAAGTGCTCAAGACAGATGGATTCTAACCGCTACAAACTATTTCACCAAATGGGTGGAAGCTATCCCAACAAGAAAGGCCACTGATTCAGTAGTTATAGACTTCTTAGAAGAGAATATCTTGTCTAGGTTCGGTTGTCCCAGAAATTTAGTCACAAACAATGCACAGGCTTTTAAATCTATGGCAATGGTTAGCTTTTGCCAGAAATATAATATTGTGCTGGGTCATTCCACATCATACTATCCTCAGGGAAATGGTCTGGCAGAATCTTCTAACAAAAGCTTAATCAGTATAATCAATAAAGTCTTAAATGAAAATAAAAAATCTTGGCATTTGCATTTAAAATATGCCCTGTGGGCAAATCGGATAGGCACAAAAAAGTGTATCGGTACTTCTCCATTTCAAATGGTATATGGAACAGATGTAGTGTTGCCCATAAATCTAGCACTTCTTGTGATGAAACTATTGCAAGACGAGAAGGAAGAACCAAACCCTCTCACAAGAAGGATAAATCAGATGATTGAAGTTCAACAGCACAGGGCTATAGTGGATGAAAAGTTGCAGAAGTACCAGGATGACATGAAGATATTATTTGATCGTAAAGCCAAGGACAAGAATTTTCTCCCCGGTGATCTAGTTTTGAGGTGGGATGCTCGAAAAGAAGATTCAAGAAAAAATGGTAAATTTGATCATATTTGGTATGGACCATTTAAGGTAGCATTTTCTGAAGGAAAAAATTCATTTATGCTTGACAATTTGGATGGTAAGATCTTGAATGCCCCTGTTAATGGGCGTTTTTTAAAGAATTATATGGAATAATTAATTTATAGAAGATCTCATTGTATATACCATTTTGTTTTTCATTTTTAGAAAATACATTCTCATTTTGTAAATAAATAAAAATAAAATAAAAATTAATTAAGAATTTTTCCTTTCAAAAAATAATAATAATAATA
>JZKD02S1604321.1:15343-26799 GCA_000966675.3 Picea glauca | reverse complement strand
GAGAGAGAGAGAGAGAGAGAGAGAGAGAGAGAGAGAGAGAGAAGAAGAAAAGAGTCCAAAGAGTTATTTTTAAAATCATAACCTATGTTTTATGGCTTACAGATTGTTGAACATCTCCTTTTATACCCTGCATACTATCTTTCATGTTTTTGGGCTTTCTCATCAAAGTAGGAGAGATTATGTATTAACCTTGAAAATCAACAAATGATTGAATTCAGTAAGTCCAGTCTTCATAGTCCTTATCTTCTAACTAAAAGTGGTTATGTTTGGGTTGATTCTGACTCTCTTAGGTTTCTTAACAGTTGGTCTGAGGATTTAATCTTGCTCAAAAGAAAACCCCTGAAAATAATCTTTCCCTCTTTCTCTACAGACTGAGGAGTTTTGAAAGTTGAGAAAAAATGATCTAGAATAATCAAAACAGGTTAACAAACCTCTATTATAAATTTTTACACAGAGAACCACCCCTAATATTTTAAGTAGCACTGATTGCCCCTGCTTCGTATGCACAAGCTAACTTTAAGATAGATGGTGAAAGGAAATTCATACTTGATTGCCCCCATCTAGTCCCACAGATGATGAAAGGAAATTCATTTAAATGATTTCCCTCATCTAAATATAAAAGAAACAGATAACTTCACCGGGGTACTGAACAGGCCTGTTGGCAGTGAAGCAATATCTGAGTATAAATATATAATTAGCACTCTAAGCGGTGAAAGGAAATTCAGTAAAAAGGGACAGATAACTTCAACGGGGTACTCAACAGGCCCGCTAGCATTGAAACAATATATGAGGTGTCTGTAAGATTGTCATACTTATTTATTACTCTATTCTAGTTATCAGTTTTTCAAAACCGGAAATTCATCTTAAGTCGAAATAGAGCTCCCCAATTAAAAATTATAATTTTTATTTCGATTGATGCAAGCTGAAATTTACAAATCTGTTGAGTTTTCTAAGATTGTTCTAATCACCTTAATATTAACTTAAATTTAGAACGAGAAGGAGAATATTATGAAGAAGACTACAACTGAGTTTAAAGCAAATAAGAAGTTTTGAAAAGGTTTTCAAAGGTTTTATAAAATCTCTCTTTTTCCTCTCCTTTAGCAGTTTAGCAATGATAAATCCTTGACACCATTTACCCAATGAAGGCACTGAGTCTACATGTTATCCTCGTCCCACAGGGAGACAAGGTCCCCAGTTGGAACCTATGTTGAAACAGATCCTAAATCTTTTATCCTTAAGGTCTAGATTTTTATTTTTTGTGTTTTTCGGGTTTCAGCTTTCCCAAAATGAGAATTTCGTCATTGTAAATTCGCGACACCTTTTTATCGATTATTTTTTAATAACGAACGAAAAAAAAAGTTTACAAAAATATAAGTTTTCCAATGCTCTTTGAAAAAATTATTTAAAAACGAATTGTAATCTTAAATTTGCGATTTTTTTTAATTTTAACATTAAAGAAATCGGGATTCAGGGTTTTCTATAAACAGATGTTTGATGCAAATTGAATCACGAAACCTCGATCCCCGATTTCCCGATAAGTTTAAATCTTAATTAAAACACGATTTAGTTTAGTCTCTCCTAAGAAGGGTTTAAGGTTAACTTAATTATGTCGCGATTTCGGGATTCATGGTTCTATGAGAACGCGTCTCTTGTCATCATGTTTCCCGAAATCCCGATTTCTGAAACCCCGATTCATAAATCACATTAGATTAAACTAATTATGTTTTGGACCTAATCATGATTATTCAGTTAAATAAGATAAGTTAAGTCATGTTTAAAACAAACAAGCCATCGCGATTTCACGATTTCGGGGATAGGACTTCATAGGTAACATACTTCTCGACATCAGGATTTCTGAAATCCCGATAACGTCTAATCTCAATTAATTAATGTGATAAAAACGTTTAAATCTTAAGTAAAACATCGCGATTTCGCGATTTCAGCGATTAGACTTTTTCGACGATATACATTTCGACATCAAGATCTATGAAACCCAGAAAAGTGATGTTTTCAGATTTAATTTATAATTTAGACTAATCAATCATCCTTCTAAAAAAAGTTTAATGGTAATCATTCTTAACTGTTCATTAATGTTTCGCTTTCTGATTAAGTATGTTTCTCGTTTTATTTGAAAAAAATCGACAGCGCCTAAGTACATACATTAAAAGCGTATCTCAGTAAAATATCTTTTGCATTAAGAGATTTAATTTCGTGACAGTTGTACAAATCTCATCATTTTTAAAATATATTCAAAGTAAACGTTCAAACGTCTATATTTTCATTTTAAAGATGAGCTTATTCATCCACTTTTTGTGACAGGTTTTTAAGTCAAATGCAGAGCCATGGAACCTAAAAAGGCACCGAAGAAAAATTAAGATGCACATGAAGGTGATATTATCTCTGATACTACTCCACACGCCATAAACTCCATCAAATCATGGACTCAAATTTCTGAATTATTGGAGTACGAGTTAAAGCATGCTGACCCTGATTCTGAAAATCATCTCCGGGACATTGCTGAGTCTGAGATTCATAAGGTTGTTGCACGTCTGAGGCTGGTGGCATATACTGATATGATCGGCTGGGCTCTGGATAAAGTTGACATTCCCACAAGGAGCATTCTAAACGAGCAAGGAGCTATCGTCGACTCTTTCAGGCTAGAGCACATTCAAGTAATGTATAAACTCTCGCCGAATCATAAACATACTTTCAATGCTGAATTTATAGCTGAGTTCCAGAGAAAGGAATGTATTGAGGCAGACCAGACATATCCCGACATGATTAGAGGATGGGCGAGGTCTGAAGCAAAGTTTAGGGCTGATACTCATGGGATTTATGCAACAGCCTCCTTAAAGGAATATATGGTTTATATATCCATTATGTTATGCAGACTTTTCGGGAGAAAAGATCCCTGTCACTTTCATGCAGACTGGGTACCCTTCTTAGAGGAAACTTCAGAAGGAAATGGTTTTAACTGGCATAAAATTTTGTCRGATAACCTAACGCAAGAAATTTTAAATTACAAAGCAGCCAAGTCAAAGGGACAACCAGTGTCTTTTTATATGTCTGCATACATTATGGATGCAATCTATTTTATGACCCCCTTTCTATTAATGAATTGGAGTTGGAGCATCTCATGTCCAGAACCCATTCCTGAATACCACTCGGCCCTTTGGGAAGAAAAATATAAAGATGCTTTTTACGAGGTTTGTCATTTTGTCATTATTCCTATGCACAAATTATTTTTTGGATGTGAACCCCCTCGCATTTCCGATGCAGTCATAGAAATCCTTAAATCAGTTGCCGACTAGTTTATTGAGGAAAATTTTTCCTATATTAGAGTTTATGGTTGTTCCATTCCTCCCCACGCACTCCCAAAATTCCTACAAGACAGATTGATTTGCAGAGAAGTAGCTCATCAGATAGCCAAGGGTGGTGTTGGATTGGAATTAAAAGCACTCCAGAAAAAAGCATGGCCATATTTCCATGTTCATGTCGGGAAATTTCCTTTATCAAATTTAGGCCATTCTAAGGTAGAGGCTGAGTCATTGGAAGAAGTGATGTTGGTTAATATTGAGCATAGAAAATATATCCCCTACCAAATAATAAGTATGCATTACATACATTGTAATCTAAAGGAATATGAACATGAAGTATCCATTTATGATGATATTTTTAAAGATGTTAAGTCTTATGCTGAAGTGTTGAATAGAGTCCAGGCCTTGCCACCTGACCCACAGGCTAGGTTCACATCTTTTCAAAGTCATAGGCGAAGCTGGCTGCCTAAGATTTTACAGGGAGAAATTTTGACCCCATCGCCAGAACATGAAAAAACCCCTCCAGGGTTTGAAACTAATACTCAGGGTAAAGAAAATGACAAAGGTAAGTTGATGAATATTGAGATACCTTCCCAAGATGCAGAGGGTTCTCAAACAAAATAATCAGGAATGGATAAGGGAAAAGAGCCAGAAACAATTCCAGAAATCATGAAGAATGTTCCAGAAAAAATAGGAGGAACAACTTCAACAGAACTTGGTAGTCCTATCACCTCTTTAAATACATTACAGTCGACTTTCGGAACCCTCCATGAAGGAGTTTTATATGTCAGTGATCTAGAGCCGATTTCAAGAGATGAAATCCCCCCATCAGATAACTTTTTCAGCAAAAAGCGAAGAGCATTCTTGAAATAGGAAATTCATCCTAGAGGAGAAGGAATGATTAAAAAGCACAGAGTTATTATAGATGGAAAGAAACTCAAGGATGGGGAATTTGCCACAGAAATAGAAAGTACAATGGGTGCTATAGCATCAAAAAACATGTATTCTGTAGGCAATTTAACAACTCTACTTGAACAGAAGGACCAAACAATAATCCAGTTACAAGACAAACTAAAGGAAAATGAAAGAAATATTAGTTGGGGAATACAGAAGGGTCTAGAACAAGCTAGACTTAAGGATATGCAAGAAATCCAGAAATTAAATAAAGACTTGGATGAGGAAAAACACTTAATACAGGTCACACAGGAACAGGTTCAAAAGCTAGGAGAAGAGAACAAACATTTGTAAGATAAGATTGTTTCTATTACTAACCAGGTAATAGAACTTGAAAATTTTAGGATACAGGCATTGGAGATATATGTAAGAATAGAGGAGGAACAACAGGAAGTGTTCTTGAGTCTGGAAATAATACAAAATTATTTTCAGGAATCAAATAAGTCTTTGGAGAATGTGTTCCAAAAAGAAAGGGAGGCGAAGGCAGCTAGAACAACTTTTCAGAAGGCAGTGGCTTTCTCATCAAAGGAATAAATTGGAAAGACTAAGAAATTATCTATTTCTGAACAGGTTAAAGGGGACATAATGATAAAAGTGTGGGAGGCAAAACTAGCTGAATATAAACGAATCACAAGAGAAGTTAATGAGGATTGCTAGGGAATCTTTGATCTCTTTGAAAGGGATTCATTGAATATCGGAACAAATGGTTGTTCTGGATTGTTAGGAGAAATCAATATTTCCAAGCATCAGTTGAGGTTTAGAGAAGATATGGAGGAAAAGAAAGCAGATATTTCAAACATTAAATTGATCAACGTCACAGAGATCAACAAGTGGATGGTGACTTCAAGTCTAAAGTTGAAAACTGTTAATTTCACAGAAAGGATGATAGAAAGTCGGTTGCTCGAATTGCAGAAGAGATTTTTCTCATTTGAAGCAAATGAGATACCCGATGCTCCCAGGATCTTTGTGAAGTTTTTAGGGAAATGCGTTCAGTGTATTGATGCGGAAAAAGGAAGTTCGTCAATGCAGGCTTAAATCTTTTAAAATGTTTTTATCATTTAAGATTTGAAAGAAATTGTAAACGGTTGACATTACTTTTATGTAACCAAAATATTAGGAAGTTGGTTAGTCACCAACGAGAAACTTTGATAAAAATGTATAAATATAGTTTCTAAAGGCTGAGAAAGGGCTTCAGAAATTTTTGGGGAGAGCCATTTTGTAATATCAGTTTTCAAATACATCGGAATATAGATCACAGACGAGATTCCGGATCCTGCGACTTTGTAGCTATGTGTCTTCTCCTTGTTTATTATACTTTGTTGAATTTTTCCTTTAATGTTTTCTCTAACAAGTAATCAATTTGAATTTATATACATCGTTGATTTATATTCCATATTGGTTTGGATGTCAAATGATTTACAATTTTTCCTCTGAAATCACTTTAGTAATTTTAAGATCTGTAAAACTTTTGTTCCTTAATACTTAACTCTTGTTAGAAACCTCGTTTTTCTTTCATCATTGTCTATTGAAATATGAGATTCTTTCTTGATTAAAGCCTTATATTTCTCTGTAGTGTTTATTTGTTGTTTACAATTCTCGAAATTGTTACAAAACCAGGAAATGGCCTTGAATGTGTTTACATTACTGTTTTGCATTTTAAAATTGTTTCTTTTATTCACATCTCTGGAAATCTGAAGTAACAAACTGATTAAAATCCCTTTATAAACAAATAAAGTTTTATCATCCATGACTGTCCCAAATAGCAGAGAACCCAACGTTGAATCGGGCCTTCAGGATCAAACCAATATTGCCTTAAATTTATTTAACACCATTTTACAAACAACAACTAACCAGGTTGAGTTAGAACAATCATGGGCTACTATTGAGCGAGACATTAGCATTCAAGAACAACAGGAAGCAAGACAGAGGCAGTTGGGAAAATGAATCTGCTTTAATCTTTCTTTGATTCCTTATTTCCAAATCATTTCTTTAAATCATTTATAGATGCCTTGACGACATGTTTTATAGCCTTAAAACATAAACTCAGGAACAACATCTTTTTGGCATTGTTGTCGGGGAACGAAGAAACGAATATTTTCCCTAGGAAGAACGACATTGACATTTTCTATTTTTGATAGTGAACAAGAACAAAAAACCTTCTAAGGCTATTATTTTTCACTTGGAGACTCCACAATAACTAAACTGGCTAGTAGCCGAAAGAACACCAGAAAAAACCCGGATAGCAAGCAGACATCGCCAGTCTTCGATATGGAAAAAATTTTAAAATCGCAAAAATCACTTAAACAAGTCTTTTTGTCCACATATACTATAGATCAACCTGACTTTACACAATCACACTCATCGGAAACTCTTGAAAGATCACTTTCACTTCCCCCCTCTTTTGATACTTTCTCATTTCCTGAAGTTTCTTCTCCAGATTTCCGAGAATCTTCTCCTCACACTGTCCAAACTTCAGTCCCAAATCTAACCATTGCTACAAAAGGAGGTGTTGGAGCTGGAGGTGGTGCCCCTGGAGGTGGTCAAGTACCACTTCCTGGGATTTTTGCTAAAGTGGCTACTAGATATGATCCCCTTGTTCTTCTCATTCCTCTTCATGATCTCCTCGGGAATTATATGAAAAGCCTTCCGAAATTTACAGGGGAAGGTGATTTGACTGCCCAAGAACATATAAACTTTTTTGATCAATTTGATGACATACTCATAATAGAACATGAAGATGTTTATTCTAGACTCCTCGTTCAAACTTTCGAGGGACAGGTGAGGACCTGGTTCAGATCCTTAGCAGCTGGATATTTAAGATCCTATGAAAAACTTGAAAGTGCATTTATTAGACAATGGGGAGAGAGGAAGGATCACCTCTACTACTTAACTGAATTCAGAGCCCTTAGAAAGAAAAACTCTGAGTCAGTTCTAGAATTCACACAGAGGTTCAATAAGTTGTACAATAAAATTCCAGTTGAGGTTAAACCTTCACAACCTGCAGCTAAAGTGACTTTTGTCGGTGCTTTTGATCTTGAATTTGCCTTATTATTGAGAGAAAGGAAATCAATAGATCTCACAAAAATGCAGGATGATGCGCTTGAAATTGAATCAAATATAATGGCATCAGGGAAACTTAAAGCAAAGACTGAAACTGGAAACAAAGAAAATAAAAAATTTAAAGAGCAAGGTGGACCTTCAGGCTCAAGAAAATCCTTGGGAGATAGAATAGAAGAGATGGCTAGGGTCATTTGAGAACTTTCAAACAAGATCTCGAAAATGGAACTAGAGAAATCGAAAAGAGATAATTTCCCCAGAAAATATTTTCGAAGAAATACTGAACCTTAGGGACCACAAAAAATAATTAAAAATGAAGATCAAAAAATTCAAACACCCTTTAAAAGTGAAAACTACATCGGAGAGGAAGATTTAGGAGATATTGAAGAAATTGATGAAGATATTAGTAACCTTGGCAATGATAATAAATCCCCTTATTTATCAAGACGGGATTATGAAGCATCTTTAAGTAAAGAAAGTACATCGAAAGAACATGTTAGTAATAATATGACTGATGATTTCACATATCAAAATATTGCAGATGATATTATTGCTGAACTACAGGGAAAATATAATTTGAGACGAAGAAATAAAATCTCTCAAATGTTCCGACAAAAAAGAATTTTCCAAGAAGCGAAACCGATGAGGTAACTCCAAAAGTTGCAGATAAACAGTCTGCAAAACGAAATACAGTTGATATGCAACCTGTATAGATGGAACCAGTAGGAACACTCCCTGCGAAGACACAAGCTCCTATAAAAGAAAACAAGGTCACATCTCAACGTAAAATTGAGAAGAAAGGTATGGAAGCCCCAAACATCGAAAATGACAAGGCTCTAGGAAACTTCAATTTGGAAAACGAAATAAATAAAATCAAAATTCCTATTCCCCTTGTTGAGTTAGCTAAAAATCCTGTATATAGAAAACAAATCGCCAAAATGATTAATTTTTCCGAAGATGAAAGCCAGGCCGACGCCATCAACTTAGAGGATGACAAACCTATCTTAGTCTTCGGTCCACACGTCGAAGGTGCAAGAGACACCGTGGCTCCTTTTTATATTACATTAACCCTGTTTGACCACCTTCTCCATAATTGTATGTTGGATTCTGGAGCTTCCCACAATGTTATGCCAAAGGAAATAATGGAAAAACTTGGTCTCGAAATCACAAGACCCTATGGTGATTTATATTCTTTCGATTCGAGGAAGGTAAAATGCATAGGTATGATTAAAGACCTAGTGGTATGTTTGGCTCAAATACCTGCTAAAAGTATTCTTATGGATGTAGTAGTCGCTGACATTCCCCCAAAGTATGGCATGCTATTATCTAGATCATGGGGCGCCAAGCTTGGAGGATCTGTCCAACTAGATATGACATATGCTACAATTCCAGTTTTCGGAGGCCAATTCACCCGTCTTTACAGAGAGACTAGGTTAGCATTTACTTTAGGTGACCCAGAGAACCCCAACAATCACCCAGTTTATATTGCCGACCAAGATTTAGGAAATTGTATATTATCTTTAGATGACGATTTTGAAGTAGATGTAGATGATAAATGTATAGAAGAAAAAATTAAAAAAAACGAAATAGAGAAAAATGTATATAGTACTGGAGTATGGAAAATGTATTTTGATGGTGCTTCCTCCTATCTTGGAGCCAGGGCAGGAGCACTTCTTATGGCTCCTGATGATCAATTTGTTATTCCTTTTTCATATAGGCTCCAGTGGAATGTAGATTGTACAAACAATGTATGCGAATATGAAGCTTTAGTGCTAGGATTAGAAGCTACTAGAAGGATGAAAATTAAGAAACTCGAAGTCTTTGGTGACGCAGAGTTAATTATAAAATAGATAAAGAGACAGTATCAGGCTAATCATCCTAGATTACGGTCCTATAGGAGTTGTGTCTGGGATTTAATCAAGAACTTCTTCACATATGTGAATTTTCATTTCGTCCCAAGATCTGAGAATCAACTGGCTGATGCTTTAGCCAAAGCTGCATCCACTTTCACACCCCCGACTGCTTTTAATTTAAAATATCATATACAAATGAGACATCGCCCTTCAATAGCAAATAACATACAACATTGGCAGGTTTTTGAAGATGATGAGCAGCTTCGAAAGTTTCTAGAATCATTAGATGAATTTGCAGAAACGCATATCGATCAAGAAAATCAAAATGATCCTATTTGGATCATGTAAGAATGGGAAGATTCTAAACAATTTCACGATAAAATTGCAAACCACCGAATGCTTGTTCTTAAGAACAACCAAATCCCCAAGGGTCTAATCCCTTTGGAAAGACTTTTTAATAAAGATGATGTCCCTTCTAAAACTACTCTACAACCCCAACCAAAGGAGGTTGAAGATTGTAATATAGGGACTGAAGATAACCCCCGAATGGTTAAACTATCCAAATATTTATCAACAGAAAACAAAAATAAATAAACAGAGTTGTTAAGAAAATATAAAGATGTTTTCGCATGGTCATACGAAGAACTGAAAACATATGACACTTCTATGATTGAACATAAAATACCTCTCAAACCAGGTGTCAAACCTTTTAAACAAAATCTCCGACAATTTAACCCTATTTTATTACCTGTTATCGAACGAGAAGTCAAAAAACTTCTAGACGCTAAGATAATTGTACCCCTAAGATATTCTGATTGGGTAGCTAATCTAGTCCCAGTTAGAAAGAAAAATGGGGAAATCGGACTATGTGTTGACCTCAGGAATCTTAATAAATCTTCTCTCAAAGATAATTATCCTCTACCTAAAATGGACCATGTTCTTGAAAAAGTAGTAGGGGCTAATAGAATTTCAATGATTGATGGATTTTCAGGTTATAATCAGATTTCCATCAGTGATCTTGACAAAGAAAAAAATGCATTTACCACTCCTTGGGGCAAGTTTATGTACGATAAAATGTCGTTTGGACTAATGAATGCATGAGCTACTTTTCAACGCGCAATGGATATTGCTTTCGTCGGCGAACGAGACAAGTTTGTAGTCATCTATTTGGATGATCTTACTATTTTTTCTAAATCAGATGAAGACCATATGATTCATCTCAAACAAACATTTGAAAAATGCCGCAGGTTTGGTCTATCCTTAAATCCTAAAAAGTCTCATTTCGCTATGCAAGAAGGCAAGCAATTGGGCCACATCGTATCCCGAAATGGAATTAGGATTGACCCTAAAAGAGTAGAGGCTATATATACAATAGCTATTCCTAGGAATGTGAAAGAAATTCAATCATTTTTAGGAAAAAAAAATTTCTTGAGAAGATTTATTCCTAACTTCGCTGAAATTGTTAAATTGATTACAGATATGCTCAGAAAAAACAATGAAGTAAAATGGATAGCAGAAGCTAAGGCATCCTTTGCCCACATTAAGAAGGTTATAATTGAGGCACCAATACTAGCGAGCCCAGATTATCTCAAAGATTTTCTTATTTTTTCATTTTCCTCAGAACATACACTTGTTGTTGTACTCTTTCATAAGAATGAAGAAGGTTTCGAGAAACCAATAGCCTTCTTTAGAAAAAGTCTTCGAGATGCTGAACTCAAATATAATATAATGGAAAAGCAAGCATATGCTATGGTAAAAGCATTGAAAGCTTTCAAAACTTATGTTTTACATTCTAAAATGATTGCATATGTACCCACTAGTGTTTTAAAAGATATCTTGTTTCAAGAAGACAGTGATGGTAAAAGAGGAAGATGGCTTGCAAAAATTCAAGAGTTCGACTTGGAGGTTAAACCGACCAAATTGGTTAAAGGACAAGGTTTAGCTAAGCTTTTAGCTGAATCCAATTTCAGGGCTCTTGGGATAAATAGTTCTCAGGAGGAAGAAGGATGGGTAGACGTGAATGAACTTTAGGACCAAATAGTCGAAAACAGTATCAAGGCGAAATTTGCATCGTTGAATTGGTACAAGGACATAGTAACATACTTATTAACTTTGAAATGTCCAACTGACTTCTCTCCATCCAAATCTAGAACGCTAAATCTGCATGCAGTTAAATACTGTATTTCCGAAAAACGATTATACTGGAAAGACCCGCTTGGTTTCCTCTTAGTCTGTCTAGTCGAATCAGAAACAGAAGAAGTTATAGGTCAATTTC
>JZKD02S1604321.1:1826-15143 GCA_000966675.3 Picea glauca | reverse complement strand
CTTTAAGACAGATGGTGAAAGGAAATTCATACTTGATTGCCCCCATATAGTCCCACGGACGATGAAAGGAAATTCATTTAAATGATTTCCCTCATCTAAATATAAAAGAAACAGATAACTTAACAGTGGTACTGAATAGGCCTGCTGGCAGTGAACCAATATCTGCGTATAAATATATAATTAGCGCTCGAAGCAGTGAAAGGAAATTCAATAAAAAGGGACAGATAAATTCATCGGGGTACTGAACAGACCCACTGGCAGTGAAGCAATATCTGAGGTGTCTGTAAGGTTGTCATACTTTTTTATTACTCTATTCTAGTTATCAGTTTTTCAAAACCGGAAATTCATCTTAAGTCAAAATAGAGCTCTCCAATTAAAAATTATAAATTTTATTTCGATCGATGCAAGATGAAATTTACAAATCTGTTGAGTTTCCTAAGATTGTTCTAATCACCTTAATATTAACTTAAATTTAGAACGAGAAGGAGAATATTATGAAGAAGACTACAACTGAGTTTAAAGCAAATAAGAAGTTTTGAAAAGGTTTTCAAAGGTTTTATAAAATCTTTCTTTTTCCTCTCCTTTAGCAGTTTAGCAATGATAAATTCTTGACACCATTTACCCAATGAAGGCACTGAGTCTACATGTTCTCCTCATCCCATAGGGAGACGAGGTCCCCAGTTGGAGCCTATGTTGAGACATATCCTAAATCTTTTATCCTTAAGGTCTAGATTTTTATCTTTTGTGTTTTTCGGGTTTCGGCTTTCCCAAAATGAGAATTTCGTCATTTCTAAATTTGCGACACCTTTTTATCAATTATTTTTGAATAACGAACGAAAAAAAAAGTTTACAAAAATATAAGTTTTCCAACGCTCTTTGAAAAAATTATTTAAAAATGAATTGTAATCTTAAATTTGTGATTTTTTTTAATTTTAACATTAAAGAAATCGAGTTTCGAGGTTTTCTGTAAACAGATGTTTGATGCAAATTGAATCACGAAACCCTGATCCCTGATTTCCCGATAAGTTTATATCTTAATTAAAACACTATTTAGTTTAGTCTCTCCTAAGAAGGGTTTAAGGTTAACTTAATTATGTTGCGATTTCGAGATTCGCGGTTCTATGAGAACGCGTCTCTTGTCATCATGTTTCCCGAAATCCTGATTTCCGAAACCCCGATTCATAAATCACATTAGATTAAACTAATTATGTTTTGGCCGTAATCATGATTATTCAGTTAAATAAGATAAGTTAAGTCATGTTTAAAACAAACAAGCCATTGCGATTTTGCGATTTCGGGGATCGGACTTCATAGGTAACATACTTCTCGACATCAGGATTTCCAAAATCCCGATAACGTCTAATCTCAATTAATTAATGTGATAAAAAACGTTTAAATCTTAAGTAAAACATCGCGATTTCGCGATTTCAGCGATCAGACTTTTTCGACGATATACCTTTCGACATCAAGATCTCCAAAACCCCGAAAAGTGATGTTTTCAGATTTAATTTATAATTAACACTAATCAATCATCCTTCTAAAAAAGGTTTAATGATAATCATTCTTAAGTGTTCATTAATGTTTCTCTTTCTGATTAAGTAAGTTTCTCGTTTTATTTGAAAAAAATCAACAGCGCCTAAGTACAGACATTAAAAGCGTATCTCGGTAAAATATCTTTTGCATTAAGAGCTTTAATTTTGTGACAGTTGTACAAATCTCGTCATTTTTAAAATATATTCAAAGTAAACGTTCGAACGTCTGTATTTTCATTTTAAGGCTGAGATTATTCATCCACTTTCTGTGACAAGTTTTTAAGTCAAACGCAGAGCCATGGAACCTAAAAAGGCACTGAAGAAAAATGAAGACGCACAGGAAGGTGATATTATCTCTGATACTACTCCACACACCATAAACTCCATCAAATCATGGACTCAAATTTCTGAATTGCTGGAGTACAAGTTAAAGCATGCTGACCTTGATTATGAAAATCATCTCCGGGACATTGTTGAGTCTGAGCTTCATAAGGTTGTTGCACGTCCGAGGCTGGTGGCATATACTGATATGATCGGTTGGGCTCTGGATAAATTTGAAATTCCCACAAGGAGCATTCTAAACGAGCAAGGAGCTATCGTTGGCTCTTTCAGGCCGGAACACATTCAAGTAATGTATAAACTCTCGCCGAATCATAAACATACTTTCAATGCTGAATTTATAGCTGAGTTCCAAAGAAAGGAATGTATTTAGGTAGACCAAACATATCCCGACATGATTAGAGGATGGGCGAGGTCTGAAGCAAAGTTTAGGGCTGATAATCATGGGATTTATGCAACAACCTCCTTAAATGAATATATGGTTTATATAGCCATTATGTTATGCATACTTTTCGGGAGAAAAGATCCCTGTCACTTTCATGCAGACTGGGTACCCTTCTTAGAGGAAACTTCAGAAGCAAATGGTTTTAACTGGCATAAAATTTTGTCGGATAACCTAACGCAAGAAATTTTAAATTACAAAGCAGCCAAGTCAAAGGGACAACTAGTGTCTTTTTATATGTATGCATACATTATGGATGCAATCTGTTTTATGACCCCCTTTCCATTAATGAATTGGAGTTGGAGCATCTCATGTCCAGAACCCATTCATGAATACCACTCGGCCCTTTGGGAAGAAAAAGCTAAAGATGTTTTTTACGAGGTTTGTCATTTTGTCATTATTCCTATGCACAAATTATTTTTTGGATGCGAACCCCCTCGCATTTCCGATGCAGTCATAGAAATCCTTAAATCAGTTGCCGACTGGTTTATTGAGGAAATGTTTTCTTATATTAGAGTTTATGGTTGTTCCATTCCTCCCCACGCACTCCCAAAATTCTTACCATACAGATTGGTGTGCAGAGAAGTAGCTCATCAGATAGCCAAGGGTGGTGTTGGATTGGAATTAAAAGCACTCCAGAAAAAAGCATGGCCATCTTTCCCTGTTCATGTCGAGAAATTTCCTTTATCAAATTTAGGCCATTCTAAGGTAGAGGCTGAGTCATTGGAAGAACTAAAGTTATTTAATATTGAGCATAGAAAATATGACCCCTACCAAATAATAAGTAGGCATTACATACATTGTAATCTAAAGGCATATGAACATGAAGTATCCATTTATGATGATATTTTTAAAGATGTTAAGTCTTATGAAGAAGTGTTGAACAGATTCTAGGCCTTGCCACCTGACTCACAGGCTGGGTTCACATCTTTTCAAAGTCATAGGCGAAGCTACCTGCCTAAGATTTTACAGGGAGAAATTTCGACCCCATCGCCATAACAGGAAGAAACCCCTCCAGGGTTTGAAACTAATACTCAGGGTAAAGAAAATGACAAAGGTAAGTTGAAGAATACTTAGATACCTTCCCAAGATGCAGAGGGTTCTCAAACAAAATAATCGGGAATGGATAAGGGAAAAGAGCTAGAAACAATTCCATAAATCATGAAGAATGTTCCAAAAAAAATAAGAGGAACAACTTCAACAGAACTTGGTAGTCCTATCACCTCTTTAACTCCATTACAGTCTACTTTCGGAACCCCCCATGAAGGAGTTTTATATGTCAGTGATCTAGAGCCGATTTCAAGAGATGAAATCCCCCCATCAGATTACTTTTCAGCAAAAAGTGAAGAGCAGTCTTGAAACAAGAAATTCATTTTAGAGGAGAAGGAATGATTAAAAAGCACATAGTTATTATAGATGGAAAGAAACTCAAGGATGGGGAATTTTCCACAAAAATAGAAGGTACAATGGGTGCTATAGCATCAAAAAACATGTATTCTGTAGGCAATTTAACAACTCTGCTTGAACAGAAGGACCAAACAATAATCCAGTTACAAGACAAACTAAAGGAAAATGAAAGAAATATTAGTTGGGGAATACAGAAGGGTCTAGAACAAGCTAGACTTAAGGATATGCAAGAAATCCAGAAATTAAATAAAGACTTGGATGAGGCAAAACACTTAATATAGGTCACACAGGAACAGGTTCAAAAGTTAGGAGAAGAGAACAAACATTTGCAAGATAAGATTGTTTCTATTACTAACCAGGTAGTAGAACTTGAAAATTTTAGGATACAGGCATCGGAGATATATGTAAGAATAGAGGAGGAACAGCAGAAAGTGTTCTTGAGTCTGGAAATAATACAAAATTATTTTCAGGAATCAAATAAGTCTTTGGAGAATGTGTTCCATAAAGAAAGGGAGGTGAAGGTAGCTAGAACAAATTTTCAGAAGGCAGTGGCTTTCTCATCAAAGGAAGAAACTGGAAAGACTCAGAAATTATCTATTTCTGAACAGGTTAAAGGGGACATAATGATAAAAGTGTGGGAGGCAAAACTAGATTAATATAAACGAATCACAAGGGAAGTTAATGAGGATTGCCAGGGAATCTTCGATCTCTTTGAAAGAGATTCATTGAATATCGTAACAGATGGTTGTTCCGGATTGTTAGGCGGAATCAATATTGCCAAGCATCAGCTAAGGTTAAGAGAAGAGATGGAGGAAAAGAAAGCAGAGATTTCAAACATTAAATTGATCAACATCACAAAGATCAACAAGTGGATGGTGACTTCAAGTCTAAAGTTGAAAACTGTTAATTTCACAGAAAGGATGATAGAAAGTCGGTTGCCCGAATTGCAGAATGCTCTCGAAAGAAAATGAGATACCCGATGCTCCCAGGATCTTCATCAACGCAGGAAGTTTGTCAACGCAGGCTTAAATCTTTTAAAATGTTTTTATCATTTAAGATTTGAAAGAAATTGTAAACGATTGACATTAATTTTATGTAACTGAAATATTAGGAAGTTGGTTAGTCACCAACGAGAAAATTTGATAAAAATGTATAAATATAGTTTCTAAAGGCTGAGAAAAGGCTTCAGAAATTTTTGGGGAGAGCCATTTTGTAATATCAGTTTTCAAATACATCGGAATATAGATCACAAACGAGATTCTGGATCCTGCGACTTTGTAGCTATGTGTCTTCTCCTTGTTTATTATACTTTGTTGAATTTTTTCTTTAATGTTTTCTCTAACAAGTAATCAATTTGAAGTTATATACATCGTTGATTTATATTTCAAATTGGTTTGGATGTCAAATGATTTACAGTTTTTCCTCTGAAATCACTTTAGTAATTTTAAGACCTGTAAAACTTTTGTTCCTTAATACTTAACTCTTGTTAGAAACCTCGTTTTTCTTTCATCATTGTCTATTGAAATATGAGATTATTTCTTGATTAAAGCCTTATATTTCTCTATAGTGTTTATTTGTTGTTTACAATTCTCAAAATTGTTACGAAACCAGGAAATGGCCTTGAATGTGTTTACATTACTGTTTTGCATTTTAAAATTGTTTCTTTTATTCTCATCTCTGGAAATCTGAAGTAACAAACTGATTAAAATCCCTTTATAAACAAATAAATTTTTATCATCCATGTCTATCCCAAATAGAAGACAACCCAACGTTGAACTAGGCCTTCAGGATCAAACCAGTATTGCCTTAAATTTATTTAACACCATTTTACAAACAACAACTAACCGGGTTGAGTTAGAACGATCATGGGCTGCTATTGAGCGAGACATTAGCATTCAAGAACAATAGGAAGCAAGACAGAGGCAATTGAGAAACTGAATCTGCTTTAATCTTTCTCTGATTCCTTATTTCCAAATCATTTGTTTAAATCATTTACAAATGCCTTGACGGTATGTTTTATAGCCTTAAAACATAAACTCAGGAACAACACCAGGCATCGCTGTAGATAATCGTTCATGGATTGTGGGGGGTTTCTAAGAATAACCATATATGATAACTCCCCTTCATCCATTCATCGATGAAAGTTCCCAAACGGGGCTGCCTGCATGCAGAGGATGGGATGAACAATCAAAAAGGGGGTTCTTGGCCGCTCCCTGCTGGTGCTTAACTTGTTTTCTGGCTGGCTATGGCTCCGCTCCTAGCTGCGGGAAATCAGATTAAGCATCAGATTGATATATCTAGAGAAATTTCCCTCTTCTCTTCTTCATTAGGACAAGCATCGGATTGACATATCTAGAGTAAGTACCCTATTCTCTTCTTCTTTTTTCCCTGATCGAAACTCAAAAAATCACAAGCCTTTCGACCACAATTGAGGTGCATGCATAGGAGGAGAGGCTAGAGGAGTGCGCCCAGGTTGATGAGGAGTTGGGAATAGTATTCAATTGAGGTGCACATGCAGGAGGGGCCAAAGGATTGTGCCCAAGTTGATGAGGAGTTGGGAATAGCCTAGGACCAGGCATGAGATGTACCTCCAGGCCCAGGCATGAGACGTACCGCCATGCCCAAATAGAGTGATGGATGAAGCCACATTCCACAGCCTATGAAGCCACATGTCACTCAAAATTATGGTTGATAGTTGTTCAAATATCTACTTGACAGAGGAAACATGACATGCTAAAGGATGAGATATGGAAATAAGCATGCTAACAATAAATGTTAACAAAGTAATGCTAACTCTCAAGATAACATTACTTCATTTCAAAGTATCTACACTGCAATATATCTTAATGCACTCATTATTTTCTAAGTTTCAAACTCATAAATTGTACATTGCCTCGAAATGAGGACAAATAAGACCTCAATGTTGAAAAGTTAAGATAAAAATGGAAATGTGAAATACAAATTTTCATAAATGGATTAAAAGTTTGGTTAAAATTATTGTGCTTGCATTGGTTTTGGTGGAAGGACTAATATAGCAACTAGAATCGACTACTAAGAGTCCCAAGCCTGAAGGGCAGGGACTAATAAGGTTACAAGAGTGTTCTTGTTTTATGCTTCTGATTTGGATTTTAGTATCTACGTGAGAATGATAATAAAGAGAGACAACACATAATTAATATGTTGAATAGTAAAACTTTATTACAACAGATAAAATCTACACATAGATCTTTATATAGATAATAAGAGAACTTTATCACAAATGCATTATGTTTGGAAGATTCTCTAAGATACATTATTCTATAATGGATTTAAGGTGTTATACTTTAATAAATTAGAGTATATATTGGTTTCAATACTCTGACGGTTAGATATGTTTAGCTATAAACTGAACAATGTAATTTCTTTTCCTTTTCTTGATCAAAGTTGTGATAATCAGAACCAATCGATGGTCACATTGGGGTTAGACTAGATATTTTCTCACTCATATTTCCTTGGTGTGATTACAAGCAAGCATTTTAAAGGAGAAAGAATAATCTAGGGTTATTCACCAAATTACAGCGATAAATAAGAATGAGTGGGAAATAACGATGGTGAGTTGTTCACTTCTTATATACTTAGTTTGTTTATGAAATTAACTTTCTAGCATACTTAGTTTTTTTTATGAAATTAGCTTTCTAGCACTGAGAGTTTATATTGGCTCTTTTGTATTTTGTTATGACAACTCATACTAGAATAATGCAAGTATAACATATTGTCAACTAAAATAGAGGTGTGTTTGGCTAAGGACATCTTTGGAATATGACAAAAATCAAGTTGTACCACATAAATCATAGAAATCAAATATTTTTTCAAGTTAGCTCATAATTTCACAAGTCATTTCTCTTTGAATTGTTTGTAAGGTTTACTAGAATAGAGTGTGGAAAAGATTCTTATTGATCATGTTATCTCAGTGAAGTAAGTTGTGGATATGAAATAGTTGTCATGCAGACCCCTTATCTATTTTAAAATACAATTCATGTAATTGGTTTTATAAACAAAGAATACATAATTGTCTTATGATAAAAGGAACATGTCAATAATGGGCATTATGAGAAAACAATAACTTAATCACTTTAGGATAATGACAGGTAGGTGGATAGAAATTGAATTTAGAGTAGCGAGATATTAGCAAGTTGAAGTAGCAATCCTTGTTTTTACATTAAGGAAGTTAGAGTAGTGATTTATTAGCAAATTAAAGTGGCAGTCCTTGTTTTTACATTAAATACAAGTAAAAACACTTTGCTAAAAATGATCTTATCATCATTTTCATAATGCAAATTATGTTGGCTGAGTGAAATTGAAGGCTACATTATAAATGAGGATATTTATGAGTCTACTTGGGTCTTTAGGTTACTGAAATATTTCTTTAGACATTAGGTTATAACAATATAAGGTGTTTGAGGGAAATAAAATATTGCAATAAAAGGAAGCAGGTCCCGGTGGAATATTGAATTATTATGGTATACATGGTTATATAACTCACTAGTACAAATTGACTAATTTGTTACTAAAACAACAACTAAAAATCACACACACACACACATACATATATGTCAACTATGAGCAACAAATTAGCAGTCTCTTTTCACCTGACTAACTTTAGTTGTATCTTTCTTAGTCATTAATTGGAAATTAATTACTAAGAAAAATACAACTAAATATAGTCAGGCGAAAAGAGACTCCTAATTTGTTGATAATAGTTGTCATCTAAAAGTAGTCGTATATATTTGATTTTTACTTGTTTTTCTAGTAACAAATTAGTCAGTTTGTACTAGTGAGTAGTGAAAATGCCCCAAATATATCATCTCAAAGACTTGTTCAATTATTTCTTTATGGATGCAATATATATTTCATTGTTCCCTATTATCAATAGGTCAGATTTTACATACACTACAAGATATACAATAGTTTTTCCAAATTTCTTGACAAAAAAAGTTTCATCATTAACATTACGATTATTGAAATTCTCTTTTAGAAGATGCTCAATTAGCTTTTCATACCAATATCATAGTTCTTTTTTCAATACATATAAGGACTTGATGGATTTGCATATTATTTGTTCTTGTCCCCTCATAACAAAACATTATGTTTGAGACACAAAGACATTCTCTTTCAAGTCTCCATTAAAGAAAGTAGCATTCACATCCATTTGATGAGCTTTCTATCCATTCTGTGCTGCCAAGAAAAACCAAGTACAAATGGTAGCTCATATTTCTATGGGGGGGAAAGTATCATGATAATCAACTCCCTCTTTTGGTGAAAATCCTTTTTCCACGAGCCTCGCTTTGTTCTTTTCAAGTGAGCCATCTAATATGTACTTTTTCTTGAAGGCCCACATGCAACCAATTGGTTTGGCTCTAAATGGAGGGTCCACCAATTTCCATGTCACATTCTTAATGAGAGAATCATACTCCTTCCACATGGATTCTTTCCATTCATAATGAGAAGAAACATATTCAAAGGAAGTTGGTTCAAATTTATTAGATAAATCCAATTCAAAATCATATGAAACATCCATATCATATACATCACATGAATCTGAATTATCTACATCACCTTCATCTTGTCTTGTAGAAATTATAGTTCCTATACTTCCAACCTCATTAGGATGAGCACTTTCAAGTGTCTTTATGAGCCACTTTGGTGGACCTTTTTGAGATAGTCCAGGTTGCTCCACTAATTGAGATGGTGATGCATTTCCATCAAGGTTCATTATTTCAATCCTTTCAATCAAATCATCTAAATGAAGTCATGTTTGATGAAGTGGTCGGAACTTCCTCATGACGGGGAGTTGGTTCTTAAAAAGGAGATTTCAAATATTGATACAAGATATGTATCCCCCCTTCAATATGTGGAATATCATCATCAAACTTGTGATATGTCTTTACATGGGTGAATTTATCTAGATGATCAAATTGTCACTTAACATTTTTGTCATTCTTAGAGGATTGAAGAAAAATCACCTCCATAGAAAGAATTAAATTTTTGTTTACCTCATTGTAAATATGATATGCCTTTGTGATATTTTGGTACCCCAATAAGATGCACTTTTGATTCCTTGCATCAAGGTTGTTTCTTTGCTCCTTAAGAATTAAGGGATAGAAGGTGGAACCAAAGACCTTGAGATGCCTCAACGAAGTAATGTGGCCATACCAAATTTCATAACAAATATTGTTCCCAGGAGCAGGAGATGGACTCTCCTATTTTTCACACATACTACACATATAATTGCATCAACTCAAAATATGAATTTCACATTTTTTAAAAAACAACATGGAATGAACCATATTTAAGATAGTCTTGTTCATTATTTCATCTAAACCATTCTATTGAGGATTGTATGGAATTGTGGTTTGATGTTGAATCTCATGTTGGTCAGTACAATTTTCAAACTCATTAGATGAATATTCTCTTCCATTATTAGTATGAAGAGTTTTGATATGTGATTGTGCTTGATTTTGGATTAACGCATGAAAATTTCTAAAAGTTTCAAAATCACATTGCTTCAATTTCCTAGGAATAGTATGGAAACTAGAAACACCATTGTTTTTCAATAAATGAATGATATCATAATTAATGTGAGAAAATATAGCATTACATAAGAGACTAGATGAAAATGTAACTTCATTGTGGTGAGAGAGGTATGAATAATACTATGCATGAGAAAATGTTCCTTTCAATTTAAATAATATTTCATCCAGCATTCCTATCATAATGACCATGTTGTCAAAAGCCTTCCTTATTTCAAATTTTCCATTGAAGATATGAATAGAGTGGAATTGTTGTCAAATGTTCATAAGATACAAAATGTTCCTTCACAACTCGGGAAGATAGAGAACACCATGCATAAGAAAATATGGGAATCCAGAAAATTTATGCTTGGCAATGCCAATTCTGAAAGGTTTGAAACTCGATTTATCTGTAAAATAGACTCTACCATCTACATTGTCATTTTAATATTCAAAGAAGTATCTCTACAAGGTCACATGGCATGTTGAAACTATGTCAAAAAGTCATGCCTATCTCTAAGAATAAAATTAAGTGTTAAATAAACCTTCATTTACTCCAATATTGAAATGAGAAACAATATAATGAGCATATTCATCTTCTTTACAGTTCACCATATCTGATACATTATCTTTGTCTTATTTATGATCATTCTTGCCTTTGATATTCTCCCAAGTAATTCTATATGTCTTTGCATCATATCCATTCTTTCTGTAATGGACACAATGATTACCATATCTCTCGCCTTGACTGTTCGTATCCCCTTTACCTTTGAAATTATTTTTTCCACATCCTATTGTAATACCTTCTCCTTGTAATATACCAGATATAAAATGTATGCAAAACATAAATAAAATTCTAGAAATTGCAGAATAACAACAATATAACCAAAACATTCACCACAATAGCACTTAAATGATATGAGAATAATAACAGAAATAGCACTTTGAATCTGAAAGCAATGTTCACGGGCCTCTTCGAGGGGGAAACCTCCAGTTGAGAAGAGCTCTATTAAAATAATATCCAAGTTAGGGTTCTCATACCCTTGACTCCTATTTATACTAAAAAGAAGCATCCTGAGGAAGATCCTTCTAGAAGAGGAAGCTTCTATTAGGTCTTCTTACATCTGCCTTATTATATTTTATTGAAAGGCCTTATTAATATTTACCTTTATTACATCCAAATATATTGTTCTACCTATGTGCGGGTTAGGACCCTAACATGTCCGCCCCCTTAAAAATAGCCTTTTCCTCAAGGCTTGAGATGAGGAAATTGTTGCAGAATGGTAGTTGGTTCTCAAGTGGCATTTGCTAGAGTTGTATCTTTCCACTGGACTAGCACTTCCTTGATGGTTCTCTGACGTAGGCGACGCTCACACTAGTCCAAAACTACTTCTAGTTGTAGACAAATGGATCCTTCTTCAGCTAACTCTGGAAGGTTGGTTTGAATTTGGCATTTAGCTCCAATCACCTTCTTTAAGCATGAAACATGAAAAACAAGATGTAGCTTCGAATGGCTAGGCAAAGATAACTGATAGGCTACTTGTCCCACATGCTTGAGAATGGTATAAGGACCATAAAATTTGGGCGCCAGCTTCTGACAATGGTTGGCCTTGAGGGAAGTTTGCTTGTAATATTGCAGTCGAAGAAACACCTGATCCCCTTCTGCAAATTGACGTTCAGAGCGACCTTGATCTGCTTGTTACTTCATGTGATTATGTGCCATGAACAAATTCTCTTTAAGGGTACGGAGAATAGCCTCTCGAGCTATAAGTGCTAGGTCAACCGCATGGACCTTCGAGGCACCCAGTAAGTATGAGAGAACTGAAGGTGGATTTTTTCCATATACTGCTTCAAAAGGAGTCATGCGTGTAGTTGTATGGTATGAAGTGTTGTACCACCATTCAGCTAGGGGTAACCATTGAGCCCACTGATTTTTCTTTTCCGAGGAAAAACACCTCAAATATGTTTCCAAACACTTGTTGACAACTTCTGTTTGGCCATCGGTCTGGGGATGATAAGATGTGTTGAGATGCAATTTGGTGCCTTGTATCTTGAACAGTTCTTTCCAAAAATTTCTTGTGAAAGTTGGGTCGCGATCAGAAACAATAGAGTGTGGCATGCCATGAATCTTGAAGACCTGATCCATGAAAATTTGAGCTACCGTGGATGTTGTAAACGGGTGTTGAAGGGCGTAGAAATGAGTATACTTGGAAAGGCAATCAACAACCACCATGATGATTGATTTATTTCCCAATTTGGGTAAGCCGGTAATAAAATCCATAGAGATATCCTTCCAAATAACAAGTGGAATCGGGAGCGGTTGTAGTGTGCCCGGAGATTTGACTGTTTCTCCCTTGTTGCGTTGACACACATCACATTCAACGAAAAAAATATGAATGTCATGTTTCATAATATCCTAGAGAAAGGAACGTTTGACCCTGTCATAGGTTTTGGTGAACTCGAAGTGCCCTGTTGTGGGTGTAGCATGAAGCTCAAAAATTACCATGGATTTAAGATTTGATTGTTTACTTAAATACAAACGGCCTTTGTATCAAAGTTCATCATGGAACCAAGAGTACCCTGGGCAAGTTGGAGCATTGGACTGCAATTGTTGGATCAACTGCGAATGTTTGGGATCTTGTAGCCATTCCTGGCGAACGGCTTGGAGCCAATATGGTACAATGAATGAAAGAGAAAAAAGGGATCCTTCATCTTCATATTTTTATGAAAGTGCATCTACAACCACATTGTCTTTGCCTTTCTTGTAAATGATCTCATAATCATATCCAAAGAGCTTAGTCACCCATTTTTGTTGTTCTAGGGAGGAAATGTGTTGTTCTAGAAAATAATTGAGGCTTTAATGGTTTGTCTTAATTTGGAAATGTTTCCCCAATAGATAAGGGCACCGTAGATCAACGACATGCAGAATAGCCAAAATTTCCTTTTCATAGATGGATTTGCCCAGATTTCTTTCAGATAGTTTCTTGTTGGTAAAGGCCAAAGGTTGACCCTCTTGCATAAGGAAAGCACCAATTCCTTTCCCTGAGGC
>JZKD02S1604320.1:571747-583814 GCA_000966675.3 Picea glauca | reverse complement strand
CTTCAGCGTTCTAGCTTTGGATGGAGACAAGTCAGCTGGAAATTTCAAAGTTAATAAATATGTTACTATATCCTTGTACCAATTCGATGACACAAATTTCTCCTCGATCCTTTTTTCAACCATTTGGTCCTCAAGTTCATTCACGTATACCCATCCTTCTTCCTCCTGAGAACTGTTTATCCCAAGAGAACTGAAATTGGATTCAACCAAAAGTTTAGCTAAACCCTGTCCCTTTACCAATTTGGTCGATTTAACCTCCAAGTCGAACTCTTGAATTTTTGCAAGCCATCTTCCTCTTTTACCATCACTATCTGCTTGAACCAATATATATTTTACAGCACTAGTGGGTACATATGCAATCACTTCAGAATGTAAAACATAAGTTCTGAAAGATTTCAATGCTTTTACCATAGAATACGCTTGCTTTTCCATTATATTATATTTAAGTTCAGCATCTCAGAGACTTTTTCTAAAGAAGGCTATTAGTTTCTCTAAACCTTCTTCGTTCTTCTGAAGGAGTATAGCAGCAAGTGTGTGTTCAGAGGCAAATGAAAAAATAAGAAAATATTTGAGATAATCTGGGCTCGCTAGTACTGGTGCCTCACTTATAACCTTCTTAATATGGGCAAAGGATGCCTTAGCTTCTGTTGTCCATTTTACTTCACTGTTTTTTCTGAGCATATCTGTAATCAATTTAACAATTTCAGTGAAGTTAGGAATAAATCTTCTCAATAAATTTATTTTTCCTAAAAATGATTGAATTTCTTTCACATTCCTAGGAATAGATATTGTATCTATAGCCTCTACTCTTTTAGGGTCAATCCTGATTCCATTTAGGGATACGATGTGACCCAACAGTTTGCCTTCTTGCATAGCGAAATAAGATATTTTACGATTTAAGGATAGACCAAACCTGCGGAATTTTTCAAATGTTTTTTTGAGATGAATCATATGGTCTTCATCCAATTTAGAAAAAATAGTAAGATCATCCAAATATATGACTACAAACTTTTCCCGTTCGCCAATGAAACCAATATCCATCGCGCGTTGAAAAGTAGCCCCTGCATTCATTAGTCCAAACGACATTTTATCGTACATAAACATGCCCCAAGGAGTAGTAAATGCGGTTTTTTCTTTGTCAAGATCACTGACAACAATCTGATTATAACCTGAAAATCCATCAATCATTGACATTTTATTAGCCCCTACTACTTTTTCAAGAACATGATCCATTTTAGGTAGAGGATAATTATCTTTGAGAGAAGATTTATTAAGATTCCTGAAATCAACACATAGTCTAATTTCCCCATTTTTCTTTCTAACTGGGACCAGATTAGCTACCCAATCAGAATATCTTAGGGGTACGATTATCTTAGCATCAAGAAGTTTTTTGACTTCTCGTTCGATAACAGGTAATAAAATAGGGTTAAATTGTCGGAGTTTTTGTTTAAAAGGTTTGACACCTGGTTTGAGAGGTATTTTATGTTCAATTACAGAAGTGTCATATGTTTTCAGTTCTTCGTACGAACATGCGAAAAAATCTTTATATTTTCTTAACAACTCCTTGTATTTATTTTTGTTTTCTATTGATAATATTTGGATAGTTTAACCATTCAGGGGTTTTCTTCAGTTCCTATATTACAGTCTTCGACCTCCTCTGGTTGGGGTTGTAGAGTAGTTTTAGAAGGGATATCATCTTGATTAAAAAGTATTTCCAAAGGGATTAGACCCTTGGGGATTTGGTTGTTCTTGATAACAAGCATTCGGTGGTTTGCAATTTTATCATGAAATTCTTTAGAATCCTCCCCTTCTTGCATGATCCAAATAGGATCATTTTGATTTTCCTGATCAGTATGCGTTTCTGTGAATTCATCTAATGATTCTAGAAACTTTCGAAGCTACTCATCATCTTCAAAAACCTACCAATGTCGTATATTATTTTGTATTGAAGGACAATGTCTCATTTGTATATGATATTATAAATTAAAAGTAGTTGGGGGTGTAAAAGTTGATACATCTTTAGCAAAAGCATCAACCTGTTGATTTTCGGATCTTGGGACGAAATGAAAATTCACATTTGTGAAGAAGATCTCTATTAAATCCCATACACAATTCCTATAGGACCATAATCTAAGATGCTTAGCCTGATACTACGGATTCACATGTTTTATAATTAACTCTGCATCACCAAATACTTCGAGTTTCTTAATTTTCATCTTTCTAGCAGCTTCTAGTCCTAACACTAAAGCTTCATACTCGCATACATTCTTTGTACAATCTACATTCCACTGGAGCCTATATGAAAAAGGAATAACAAATTGATCATCGGGAGCCATAGGAAGTGCTCTTTCCCCGTCTCCCAAATATGAGGAAGCACCATCAAAATACATTTTTCATACACCAGTACTATATACATTTTTCTCTATTTCCTTTTTTTCAATTTTTTCTTCTATACATTTATCGTCTACATCTACTTCAAAATCATCATCTAAAGATAATATACAATTTCCTAAATCTTGGTTGGCAATATAAACTAGATGATTTTTTGGGTTGTTTGGGTCACCTACAGTAAATGCCAACCTAGTCTCTCTGTAAAGACGAGTGAATTGGCCTCCAAAAACTGGAATTGTAGCATAAGTCATATATAGTTGGAGAGATCCTCCAAGCTTGGTGCCCCATGATCTAGATAATAGCATACCATACTTTGGGGGAATGTCAGCGACTACTACATCCATAAGAATACTTTTAGCAGGTATTTGAGCCAAACCTACCACTAGGTCTTTAATCATRCCTATGCATTTTWCTTTCCTCGAATCRAAAGAATATAAATCACCATAGGGTCTTKTGATTTCAAGACCAAGTTTTTCCATTATTGCCTTTGGCATAACATTGTGGGAAGCTCCGGAATCCAACATACAGTTATGGAGAAGGTGATCAAACAGGGTTAATGTAATATAAAAAGGAGCCACAGTGTCTCTTGCACCTTCGACGTGTGGACCGAAAACTAAGATAGGTTTGTCATCCTCTAAGTTGATGGCGTCGTCTTGGCTTTCATCTTTGGAAAAATTAATCATTTTGGCGATTTGTTTTCTGTATACATGATTTTTAGCTAACTCAACAAGGGGAATAGGAATTTTTTTTTTTTTTTTTTTTCCAAATTAAAGTTTCCTAGAGCCTTGTCATTTTTTATGTTTGGGGCTTCCATACCTTTCTTCTTAGTTTTACGTTGACATGTGACCTTGTTTTCTTTTATAAGATCTTGTGTCTTCATAAGGAGTGTTCCTACAGGTTCTGACTGTACAGGTTGTGTCTCAGTTGTGATTCTTTTTGCAGATTGTTTATCTACAAATTTTGGAGTTACCTCCTTGGTTTCGTTTCTTGGCAAATTATTTTTTGTCAGAACATTTGGGAGATTTTTATTCCTTGGTCTCAAATTATATTTTCCCTGTAGTTCAGCATTAATATCATCTGCAATATTTTGATATGTGAAATCATCAGTGATATTATTGTTAACATGTTCTTCCGATGTACTTTCTTTATTTAAAGATGCTTCGTAATCTTGTCTAGATAAATAAGGGGATTTATTATCATCGCCAAGGTTACTAATATCTTCATTTATTTCTTCAAAATCTCCTAAATCTTCCTCTCCAATATAGTTTTCACTTTTAAAGGGTGTTGGAATTTTTTGATCTTCATTTTTAATTATTTTTTGTGGTCCCTAAGGTTCAGGATTTCTTTGAAAATATTTTCTGGGGAAATTATCTCTTTTCGATTTCTCTAGTTCCATTTTCAAAATTTTGTTTGAAAGTTCTCGAATGACCCTAGCCATCTCTTCTATTATATCTCCCGAGGATTTTCCTAACCCTGAAGGTCCACCTTGCTCTTTAAACTTCTTATTTTCTTTGTTTCCAGTTTCAGTCTTTGCTTTAAGTTTCCCTGATGCCATCATATTTGATTCAATCTCGAGTGCATCGTTCTGCATTTTTGTGAGATCTATTGATCTCCTTTCTCTCAATAATAAGGCAAAGTTGGGGTCAAAAGCGCAAGCAAAAGTCACTTTTGCTGCAAGTTGTGAAGGTTTAACCTCAACTAGAATTTTATTATACAGCTTATTGAACCTCTGTGTGAATTCTAGAACTGACTCAGAGTTTTTCTTTCTAAGGGCTCTGAATTCAGTTAAGTAGTAGAGGTGATCTTTCATCTCTCCCCATTGTCTAATAAATGCACTTTCAAGTTCTTCATAGGATCTTAAAGATCCAGCTGCTAAGGATCGGAACCAGGTTCTCACCTGTCCCTCAAAAGTTTGAACAAGGAGTCTAGAATAAACATCTTCATGTTCTATTCTGAGTATATCATCAAATTGATCAAAAAAGTTTATATGTTCTTGGGCAGTCAAATCACCTTCCCCTGTAAATTTTGGAAGACTTTTCATATAATTCTCGGGGAGATCATGAAGAGGAACATGAAGAACAACGGGAGCATATCTAGCAGCCACTTTAGTGAAAATCCTGGGAAGAGGTACTTGACCACCTCTAGGGGCACCACCTCCATCTCCAGCACCTCCTTGAGCAGCCATGGTTAGATTTGGGACTGAAGTTTGGACAGTGTGAGGAGAATATTCTCAGAAATCTGGAGAAGAAACTTTAGGAAATGAGAAAGTATCAAATGAGGGGGGAAGTTAAAGTGATCTTTCAAGGTTTTCCGATGAGATTGATTGTGTAAAGTCAAGTTGATCTATAGTATATGTGGACAAAAGGACTTGTTTAAGTGATTTTTGCGATTTTAAAATTTTTTCCGAATCGGAGACTGGTGATGTCTGCTTTCTATCCGGGTTTTTTCTGGTGTTATTTCGGCTACTAACTAGTTTAGTTATTGTGGAGTCACCAAGTGAAAAATATTATCCTTAAAAGGTTTTTTGTTCTTGTTCACTATCAAAAACAAAAAATGTCAATGTCGTTCTTCCCAGGGAAAAGATTCGTTTCTTTGTCCCCGACAATGGCACCAAAAAGATGTTGTTCCTTAGTTTATGTTTTAAGGCTATAAAACATACCGTCAAGGCATCCGTAAATAATTTAAAGAAATGATTTGGGGATAAGAAATCAAAGGAAGATTAAAACAAAATCAGTTTCTCAACTACCTATGTCTTGCTTCCTGTTGTTCTTGGATGCTAATGTCTCGCTCAATAGCAGCCATGATCATTCTAACTCAACCCGGTTTGTTGTTGTTTGTAAAATGGTATTGAATAAATTTAAGGCAATACTGGTTTGATCCTGAAGGCCCGGTTCAACGTTGGGTTGTCTGCTACTTGGGACAGTCATGGATAATTTAGATTTTATTTTTTTATAAAGGGATTTTAATCAGTTTGTTGCTTTAGATTTCTAGAGATGAGAATAAGAAAAACAATTTTAAAATCCAAAACAGTAATGTAAACACATTCAAGGTTGTTTCCTAGTTTTGTAACAATTTCGAGAATTGTAAACAACAAATGAACACCACAGAAAAATATGAGGCTTTAATCAAGAAATAATCTCATATTTCAATAGACAATGATGAAAGAAAAACAAGGTTTCTAACAAGATTTAAATATTAAGGAACAAAAGTTTTACAGGTCTTGAAATTACTAAAGCGATCTCAAAGGAAAAATTGTAAATCATTTGTCATCCAAACCAATCTGAAATATAAATCAATGATTTATATAACTTCAAATTGATTACTTGTTAGATAAAACATTAAAAGGAAAAATTCAACAGAGTATAATAAATAGGGAGAAGACACATAGGTACAAAGTTGCAGGATCCAGAATCTCGTTGCGATCTATATTCTGATGTATTTGAAAACTGATATTACAAAATGGCTCTCTCCAAAATTTTTGAAGCCCTTTCTCAGCCTTTAGAAAATGTATTTATACACTTTCATCAAAGTTTCTCGTTGGTGACTAACCAACTTCCTAATATTTCGGTTACATAAAAATAATGTCAACCGTTTACAATTTCTTTTTAATTTCTTAAAAATAAAAACATTAAAAAAGGTTTTAAGCTTGCATTGACGAACTTCCTTTTTCCGCATCAATACACTGAATGCATTTTTCTAAAAACGTCACAATAATCCTAAGAGCATCGGGTATCTCATTTGCTTCAAATGAGAAAAATCTCTTATGCAATTTGGGTGACTGACTTTCTATCATCCTTTCTATGAATTTAACAGTTTTCAACTTAAGACTTGAAGTTACCATCCATTTGTTGATCTCTGTAATGTTGATCAATTTGATGTTTGAAATCTCTGTTTTCTTTTCCTCTAGCTCTTCTATAAACCTCAGCTAGTGCTTGGCAATATTGATTTCGCCTAACAATCCGGAACAACCATCTGTTCCGATATTCAATGAATCTCTTTCAAAGAGATCGAAGATTCCCTGTCAATCCTCATTAACTTCTCTTGTGATTCATTTATATTCAACCAGTTTTGTTTCCCATACTTTTATCATTATGTCTCCTTTAACCTATTCAGAAATAGATAATTTATGAGTCTTTCCAATTTCTTCTTTTAATGAGGAAGCCAATGCTTTCTGAAAAGTTGTTCTTGCTTCTTTCACCTCCCTTTCTTTCTGTAACACATTCTCCAAAGACTTATTTGATTCTTGAAAATAATTCTCGATTATTTCCAGATTCAAGAACACTTTCTGTTGTTCTTCCTCTATTCTCAAATATATCTCCAATACTTGTGTCTTGAAATTATCTAGTTCTATTACCTGGTTAGTAATAGAAATAATCTTATCTTGCAGATGTTTGTTTTCTTCTCCCAGCTTTCGAACCTGTTCTTGTGTGACCTACATTAAGTTTTTTTCCTCATCCAAGTCTTTATTCAATTTATGGATTTCTTGCATATCCTTTACTCTAGCTTGTTCTAGACCCTTTTGTATTCCCCAACTAATATTTCTTTCATTTTCTTTTAGTTTGTCTTGCTACCGGATTATTGTTTGTTCCTTCTATTCAAGCAGAGTTGTTAAATTGCCTACAGAATACATGTTTTATGATGCTATTGCACCCATTGTACCTTCTAATTCTGTAGAAAACTCTCCATCCTTGCATTTCTTTCCATCTATAATAACTCTGTGCTTTTTAATCGTTCCTTCTCCTCTTGGATGAATTTCCTGTTTCAAGACTGCTCTTCGCTTTTTACTGAAAAAGTAATTAGATGGGGGGATTTCATCTCTTGAAATCAGCTCTAAATCACTGACATATAAAACTCCTTCATGGGGGGTTTCGAAAGTCAATTGTAATGGAGTTAAAGAGGTGATAGGACTGCCAAGTTCTGTTGAAGTCGTTCCTCCTATTTTTTCTGTAACATTCTTCATGATTTCTGGAATTTTTTCTAGCTCTTTTCCCTTATCCATTCCCGATTCTTTTGTTCGAGAAACCTTTGCATCTTGGGAAGGTATCTGAGTATCCTTCAACTTACCTTTGTCATTTGCTTTACCCTGAGTATTAGTTTCAAACCCTGGAGGGGTTTCTTCCTGTTCTGGCAATGGGGTCGAAATTTCACCCTGTAAAATCTTAGGCAAGCAACTTCGCCTATGGCTTTGAAAAGATGCAAACCCATCCTGTGAGTCAGGTGGCAAGGCCTGGACTCTATTCAACACTTCTTCATAAGACTTAACATCTTTAAAAATATCATCATAAATAGATACTTCATGTTCATATGCCTTTAAATTACAATGTATGTAATGCCTTCTTATTATTTGGTAGGGGTCATTTTTTTTGTGCTCAATATTTACTAGATTCACTTCTTCCAATGACTTGACCTCTACCTTAGAATGGCCTAAATTTGATAAAGGAAATTTCCCGACACGAACAAGGAAAGATGGCCATGCTTTTTTCTGAAGTGCTTTTAATTCCAACCCAATACCACCCTTGGCTATCTGATGAGCTACTTCTCTTCATACCAATCTGTCTGGTAAGAATTTCAGGAGTGCATGAAGGGGAATGGAACAACCATAAACCCTAATATAAGAAAAAATTTCCTCAATAAACCAATCGACAACTGATTTAAGACTTTCTATGACTACATCAGAAATGCGAGGGGGTTCACATCCAAAAACTAATTTGTGCATAGGAATAATGAAAAAATGAAAAACCTCGTAAAATACCTCTTTAGCATTCTCTTCCCAAAGGGCTAAGTGATATTTATGAACAGGTTCTGGACATGAAATACTCCAACTCCAATTCATTAATGGAAAGGGGGTCATAAAACAGATTGCATCCATAATATACACAGACATATAAAAAGACATTAGTTGTCCCTTTGACTTGGCTTCTTTGTAATTTAAAATTTCTTGCGTTAGGTTATCTGACAAAATTCTATGCCAGTTAAAACCATTTCCTTCTGAAACTTCCTCTAAGAAGGGTACCCAGTCTGCATGAAAGTGACAAGGATCTTTTCTCCCGAAAAGCCTGCATAACATCATGGCTATATAAACCATATATTCGTTTAAGGAAGCTGTAGCATAAATCCCATGAGAATCATCCCTAAACTTTGCTTCAGACCTCGCCCATCCTCTAATCATGTAGGGGTATGTCTGGTCTACCTCAATGCATTCTTTTCTCTGAAACTCAGCTAAAAACTCAGCATTAAAGGTGTGTTTATGATTCGGCGAGAGTTTATACATTACTTGAATGTGCTCAAACCGGAATGAACCGACGATAGATCCTTGCTCATTCTGAATGCTCCTTGTTGGGATATCTACCTTATCTAGAGCCCAGCCGACCATATCAATATATGCCACTAGCCTCGGACGCGCAACAACCTTATGAAGTTCATACTCAACAATGTCCCGAACATGATTTTCGAAATCAGGGTCTGCATTCTTTAGCTCATACTCCAGCAATTCAGAGATTTGAGCCCATGATTGTAACGACCCTTGATTATTAATTATAATTAATTTAATAATATAATCCTAAAAGATTAGCTAAACTATATTTATTTCTTAAAATAACATTAACTAATTAATTATTATTAATTATTTATTGATGAGTGTCAATGATTAAATTAAGTATTAATTAATTCATTAATAAATAAGGTAAAGAAATAAAAAGGAGGATAATAAACTTTATTGATAAATTAAGTTACGTATCCCACAAGGGATAACATATTAAATACATGAGGATAAAATAATAAAGGAGGGATAAGGGTATTAACGGCGGGAGGATAAGGGGTAATAAAGGAGTTAGGTGAGGAGGTAAATGCGGGGGGAGTCGGTGAAGGAGGGATAAGGAAGAGAAGGAGTTGGAAGGGGAATCATTCTACGGGAGTTGGCCATGGATTTTGGGGAGCTCTGAGTATTGCAGAGAGGGAGGTGAAATTTTGTGAGTGGCATTGACACAGTGGGCCGGAGTTGCTGGGGGTTTTGGGCACGGAGGGCCATGATATCCGTTGCTATCTTGGGGCTAGGGAGCTACCTAGTTGGCAGGGAGGATGGTTTTCGGTAGTGTTTTGCAGTGTTTTGCAGTAGCGGTCAAGGAGACAAGTAGCGGAAAAAGGGAGGATTATTAGCATCAGACTTAGGTATTTATATAAAATTTATGCATTGTTGTATTATGTTAGAAAAATCTATTATCCATAGTAAAATTTAAGTTACGGAAGTTACTGTTATAAAATTACTGTGTTACGAAATTACTGTCTTAGTTTATCAAAATAAATTGATGTAAAATTAAATCCGGCTATTCCATATGGTATTAGAGTTGTAGTTGAAACACTGGAGCCTATGGGCCAAGTTCCCAAAACTCCAAGCCCTAACTCCTGCAAACAAAACATGAGAAATGGCATTAGACCATAAAAAAAAAAAATAACTTAAGATAAAAACCAGTTGAACAATATTACAGCCAACAGGAATATTCCAGAGGAATACAAGAACCTTTTTCAATGTAAAGATAACATGATTTTATGTAAGTACTATATATCTTTATATAAAATTATATTTCTGGAAATTATTTTTGTTAATATAACAAGAAGATGTTTCTATTAGCTACATAGAATTTACAGRATGCGTTCAATACAAATAGGTGTATACATAGAACTAACCAACCATAAAAATCTTTCACCAGTTAAAAAAAAAGAATTTATTCTTGGTCCATATTACGCATTTTCATATTGATGCACCTTCCATATTAGGAAGTTAAACTGCAAATTTTTGAAAATTGAAGCGAAATAGTATATCCCCTGGACTAAGAGATGGGGACCAAAGTATCTAAGAGACACACAAAAGGTGCAACATATAAGGCATCATCAGGTTATAACAGTGCTTATCTTACATCCTTTGGAAAAACAAATGGAAAGGGCAAAAGAAATACCTCATGTTTCCATGGTGGAAGCATGCGCATTTGTCCCGCATCTAATGTCATCTTCCTCTTGTGACCTGTTGTCATTTCTTCCTCTCTCTCAATCGGTGTGCCATAGTAAAGGTAATCTTCATTTTCCTCGTCAACCATTATGTTTGTGGCAGGAAACTATGCCGTCAAGCAGAAGATAACATGTGGACGAAATGTTTTGGCATAGTTAGACATTGATGAGGCTGTGGACCAGTGCAAGAAGAAATATTGACGATTAGCATAGAGGCCAAGAAAATTCTACTAGTAATCATCCAATATTCGTGTGTACATTACCCATTCCCTCTGTCATGGACACCACCTGCACAACACAGCACATATGACATCAATATCACCGAGTGTGTTCTGCACAGTTTTGGAGAAACCCTAATTGTGGTAAATCGCTCTAAAAATATATATATATATATAAGAAAAGAGAAGATAAAAGGAATAGTACTGATAGAGGGATATGCACAACATCAAAAGACCATTGCAGGTTGGTAGGTGACTACGCCCGCCATTTAGGGTTTGAAAGTAAACAGAAATTTACCCTCCCCGAACCAAGGCTATGGATACTCTGAAACAAAGCCTCCTTTCTGGAAGGGATTCCACCGATTCCGAGGACTGAAAAAAACTCATCATCAGTTTAGCTGGTTATTGGATTGTATGTGGAATGAATGAAATATACCCTTCAAGCAAGTAAAAATGCTACGACAGATAGCTGCATAGCATTCCAGATAATCTTCCTTCAAAGGACATTCAGCAATTTGGCATCTGCATATAAGTGATTTGCTTTGAATCGAATGAAAACCACCTAATTAAAGATGCTTACAACTACAGAAATAAAGAAAAACACGGCGAAGGTAAATAACGACAATTGCATTAAGCACAAGTTTTACAAATAAACAAAACAGAAAACAAATGCATTTTCCGCCACAATTTGTCTACCAGAAATAACAATAATACCCTACTACTACATTACCTTAATTGCCAAAGCATAAAATACGAAAAAAAAAAAACCATTTCAATACCCAAGCACCAAACACAGGTCTATAGAAAACACACAAGCCAACGCAGGTCTGTAGCAAATACAGAAGTCAGCACCAATGCCAACACCAAACACCACAACGATCAGATCAAATCTGAAGCTCAATTCAAAAAGGAAACACTCAAACCAAGTGTCGTCGTGCAATGGACCCGATAACCATTAAAATATCCCATAAGCACCCATAAAACGCAGAAGGGCCAGTGCACTGTAACAACCCAAAAGCTGGCGAACTGCCACCATAGCGAGCCCGGAATGCTTCCATTGACTGGGAAAGCTCGAGTTCGCAGGTCGTATGGAGGAGAGGAGCTCTCATGTGCCTGCACACTATATTCACCATGGCGGCGATGCTCCCTCACGCCTCCCTGCACAGGTGACCACAGCTAATGAAGGAGACAAAATGGAGAGTTTAGGGTTTAAAGGAGTGGACCAATATTTTATTCCTGTAAATGAAAGTGAGGGGCACGTGGGCTACATGCGAGCCCAAGCTGCTGACTTAGCAGTCTTGTGGCAAGTGGGCCTCATATTTTCCCTGCGCGGCCAATTCAAATTTTGATTAATTTTACATTCAGCTTTGTATTTATTTTATTATATTTTCTTTTCTTTTATTTTCTTTTATTATTATTTTTTATATATTTTAATATGTCTGAAGTTGAAAACATAG
>JZKD02S1604320.1:540022-568915 GCA_000966675.3 Picea glauca | reverse complement strand
CTTTCTAGTTGGAGCAATATTTCTAATTACATAGATTTAATTTCTAAAATCAACTTTTGAAATTGGGAAAAAGATTATTCAAAATCATTATTGTTTATATACTTGGCCTTTTGGATTGGGTGAAAGATTACATGGTATCATTATTACTTGGTATCATGCAATTGATGGTCGATAGTGTGGGGTAATTGATGGTTGATAGTCTGAGGGTGATGGAATACAGCAAGGAAAAATGGCATATTTTTTTTAAAAAATGCTTTTTTTCTTATAATTATTAATACGATTTTATTTTTATGATGTGATATTTGTAATTATTAATATAATTTTATTTTTAAATAAAATTAAAATATAATTATTATATTTTTAATTTTATATAAAATATTATATTAAATCAATATATTTTAATATTATCATTATGATAAATTACAATCATGATAAACAAAATAAATATTGCAATTTCTTTAATATTGGGTTTTATAATGTATTTTTTTTTTTTTACAATATATTTTATATTCGTAGATTTTATTAGTCAAATTTTTAGGTAGAGAGAGGTTTCCTTGTCTTACAAATAAGAAGGTCGCATGCATGAATTCTAACAATCATACACTCATATCTACACATTCATAACTATAGATGTTGATACGTGTAAAAACAATCATGAGTTAATATAGTAGCTTCCCTAAATTCTTTGACTTTGATGTATATTGAGCTAATTATATCTAGATTGTAACAAATCATAAGAAATACATGAATTCCCTCTCTAATGTAAACCTCTACATATCTATAAATAGAGAGGATAGCATGTAAAAAAGACAATTTGGGGAAGATATGAACTGATGATTGGTTGATAATTTGTAGAAATACCTTTTTCTATCAATAAAATATATTTTTTCAGATCAAGCTATTGCGTGGACATAATCTTTCAATCTATGTAATTTGTTTTTAGCAACTTATTCCAGAAAGGGCCCACTCAAATGGTAGAATCGATGTTTTTAGTTCATTAGTTCTCTTTTCATTAGTGTCTAGTTTTATTCCCAACCATTGAATTGTGTGTTAGATTTTATTTATATTTTCTAATATGTACCTAATATCAATTACCGAATTACATTTCAAGTCAATTAAAATAGAGTACCTACTATAGGAAAGTTCAACAAGTCACAACATGTAATTCAAGAATTGGATATGAATTGGACATGTTAATTTGCTATTCTTGTTTTATTCTTTGATTAAAATTCCATTCTTTGTTTTGTGAATTAGAATAATTTAGTTTTTTTTTTTAAATAGATTAAAATTGTGTGCATTTGCAACTAAGATAGGCTACATATTTAGTTTCTATAGCCTCCAATTACAACATGTAATTCAAGAATTGGATATGAATTGGATATGTTAACTTGCCATTCTTGTTTTATTCTTTGATTAAAATTCCATTCTTTGTTTTGTGAATTAGAATAATTTAGTTTTTTTCTTTAATTAGATTAAAATTGTGTGAATTTGCAATTAAGATAGGCTACATATTTAGTTTCTATAACCTCCAATTACAACATGTAATTCAAGAATTGGATATGAATTAGACATGTTAACTTGTCATTCTTGTTTTATTCTTTGATTAAAATTCCATTCTTTGTTTTGTGAATTAGAATAATTTAGTTTTTTTCTTTAATTAGATTAAAATTGTGTGCATTTGCAACTAAGATAGGCTACATATTTAGTTTCTATAGCCTCCAATTACAACATGTAATTCAAGAATTGGATATGAATTGGACATGTTAACTTGCCATTCTTGTTTTATTCTTTGATTAAAATTCCATTCTTTGTTTTGTGAATTAGAATAATTTAGTTTTTTTCTTTAATTAGAATAAAATTGTGTGCATTTGCAATTAAGATAGGCTACATATTTAGTAATTAGATACTACAAGTAACTTAATTTTACATATACAATGCATTACTATTTTATAAGTACATACAAACTTCGAGTTGATGATTAAATGAGCAGAGATTACCTTCACAATAAAGGTAGTATATAAATTGAATGTCAAATAGTTTTGTTTTGAATAGAATTACATTACAATTTGGTATCAAAACTTCAACTTTGATATTTGGGCAATAGATAGGGAAATATGGTCATGATAGAATGAAACAAAATGAACATGCGACCAATGAATACTTAGATGAAAGGTCGAAAATGTTTATTGAGGACATGATAAGGGAACATAAGGAAACAATGAGGTGAATACTTCCACATATGAATTGAAGAAAAAAATGGGACCATAACCCTCCATTGAATAAAAAAATTCCTTGCATAATAATTTGGATGAATTTGGGGATGATGATGTGATGTCATAAGAAAAAAATGGGACCATAACCCTCCATTGAATAAAAAATTCCTTGCATAACAATTTGGATGAATTTGGGGATGATGATGTGATGTCATTTAAAAAAAGTTAAATCACACCTCATGCACTGTACTTATACATTTTGTAGAGAAACACTTATTTTAAATCTTTATTAGCTTGAACTACTAGTAAATTACCAAGTGTCATTACTTAGTATAATTGGTTTCCAACATAGATTATTTCTATTAAGCCATCCAATGTACTTTGCTCAATAGCCAACTTATGTAATACTTTTGTTTAGCTAAAACATGAGAGATAGTGAGGTGGTTAAGATTATTACCAACTTCCATGGATCAACTAACATCTATTTAATCAACCAAAACTAAATGTCAAGCAAATGAGATGGTTGGAGTTTTTCAGATCAAACATGTTAGCACTCAGTAATTTCTTTGGGTTGTATCAAAGAAATCCCCGAGGTAATTGTTTCAACCAACTTTAGATTTTATTTTGACCTATACAACCAGATAGGACTCTCTCATATGTCTAATGACTGGTAATAACTCAAATATTTAATCAATAAATGCACAGAGGTAAGATTCTGCAATATGACAAGTGTATTTTTGTTTTTAAAGGGATGGTAAGACAAGCAAGAGAGAGAGTACCATTGGGCAATGGAGTCAAATTTTGAAAATGAGAGAAAAAAATGACTTAGTGACTGAACTTGAGAGGATAAAGGCTAAATAAGCAATAGTCTTTCAGTTAAAATTTGTTGTGTGTGGCGGGAGAAAAACACATGAAGCAACTCGGAGCATCGTTGAGGATGAATTTGGAGTTAACTTAGAAGAAACACAGTTTGTCTAAATGGAACGTATCTAGAGCACTGCGCAGTGAATTCTAGATTTGAAATCATTTATGATTTAGACTGCAATTTACATATATGAAAATAAGAGCACAAGAAATCACATACACAAAGAAAGAGTATAATACATCATACTTCCACCGTTAGAATCTTTTCGTCAATGCTCCAGGACCTTTGCATTAAGTTTCAATCGAATTCGAAAGCTACATTCAATAATCAATGTCTACACTATTTTTCCAACCAACCCCTTTTACATGAAAATGATCTGCATATATAGAAAACTGATGTCACCCTTGGATTCTAGGGTTGAACTACTCTCTCCTAGAATCATGGATCTGATTTCTCTAAAAGAGAACAATAACTTCAATGGATTTACTAAAAATAGAAAACCCGACTTTGCCAAGTCATAATCGTAACCAAAATATTATTTACAATCATTTATCATGATCAAAATTCGACCATATGGTTATGATAAGTCATCATGTGCATTGATGGACACTCTGTCACCCTTGCACAACAATTCTTCTACGCAACAATAACCTACAACAAAAACGCAGCAGATTGCGCAACAAACTGGGAAAATGTGTGTTAAAGATGACATCATATCTCACTAATAAAAAACTATTTTCTAAACTGAGAGAGGTTTTTGTATTTAAGCTCGTTATAAAGAAAAAACACTCTCATTTTCTTGAAATTCATCTCCCTTTGGACGTAATACATTTCTCAAAAACATGTCTTGGATAGGAAATCATGAAAACTGAGAAATATGGCTCAAATATTCCTTCGAATCTCCCAAAATATGAAACATTTTTCAAATCTAGGAGAGGTTTTTCTTATTTGGTTTGTCCTCAACAAAAAAATTTCGTGAATTTTCAAAATTCCTCTCTAGTTGGTCAGAAAGTGATCTTGAATTTGACCACTAAACCAGTCATTTGTGCAACGCGACCTATAACCTATGCGTAGGAAAATCCTCTACATGACAAAATCCTTTGCATGACATAATCCTTTGTGTGATGAAATCCATTGCACAATGACATTCTCGGCGCGAGAACATCCTATGTGTGATAGCACCCACTGCGTGACAAAATCCACTGTGCGATAACATTCTTTGTGCAACAACATCCTATGTGAAACAACATCCATAGTGTGAAAAACCACTACGCAATGAAATCCACTGCGCAACGAAATCCATTGCGCAAAAAAATGCTTTACATGGTGAAGTGCTCTGTGCAATGCGTAGAAAATTTTGCAGTGCGCAATTGCAAATGGAAATGGAAACAATAAATGTTAAGCTTCATTTTGAAACTGACCCTTGGAGATGTTAGATGATGCGGGGCATAAAAACAATATGGGTGCTAACGTGCATGACTTTGCAAATTGTTGGCAAACCTCTAACCTTAGCTATGAATATCATGGTTCTAACAGTTGGCTCCAACGGGGATGTTATCCTCCCTGTGAGGTAGCAAAGAATAGTAGACCAGGCATTTATCCATTGGGTTGCTCCCAAACTCAACTTTTCAACTGTAACTTGTAACCTGCATCTACTGAAAACCTAAAGCTATATATGCTCCAAACTGAAATCTAAAACTAAGCTGAAAATGAAAACTGCAGATTGCTAAAAGAAATGCTCGTAGTACCAAGCTTATTCGCACTCCTACCTACCCTAACTGCTGAAAAATATGCCAATCAAGTGAAATAAAAATGTCAATGCAACCATGCAAGAACTTCATCCACTTTTTTCTTTCTTTGCATATGCTTGTTCCAAATCCTGTTTACTAATAAGTCATTCAAAAATTTATCTATAAATTCAAATCTCAAAAAATTAAGAGCATTGGGACTGTTTTCCGCCTCCAACAAAACTGCAAATGGATCCTCCAGAACATACATAAAATAGCATTCATGTTTCACCCCTTCCACTGCATCCTTGTTTTCATGTAATTCAACCTGTTGATTACCACAAAAAGGATGAAAAATATGTTGAGACTGCTGGAAATAACAATATTTTGAATAAGAAGACAGTGTTGGATGAAATGAAACCCCTAGTGGCAAGCAATCCATATCTAACACTGATGTTGATTAACCATCATATTTATTTCCAAGCTGGTAGTTGATCATAGGCTGTAAATTTAAACTGAAATAACCTTCCATGTAATCAACAATAGGGTCATTAAAAGTATGAGAAGGTTGTTGGTCCTCCTCACTGATAAAAAATTTCGCATGTAAAACAATGTCATTGTGAATGCAGTCAGACTTCACTACTTCCTATGTTATCTCATGATTAACTTTCAACAATCCAAAGGAAGAAAAACATAATCGAAGACAGTTTTAATTTGCAAGTCTACTTCTTTCATCACATTCAACATCATGCCTAGAAGATTTCTGATTTGAAACATTACAAACATTTTGCTTCAGCAATTTGAAAGACACAAAACACAATGGCAAGGTTCTTTCACCTAATTCAAAACTTTCTTCATTTTCTTCACTGCTGTCATATCCACATTTTTCAATTTCTTTGGATTGTTGAACATACTCATTTTCAGATTCATCTTCGACCAATGGTTGCAATCTTGAACTGACAAGACCTTCTACATAACATGTAACAAGACCTTCTACATAACAAGTAACAAGGCCACCAAACACATGAGAATATTGTTGTAATTAATTGTCCAATTGTTCCAGTGAATCAGTGTGATTTGGCATCAACACACATTCTTTTGCTTCAGTGATGATCTTAGAATTTTCTTTCAAAAATTTAAATGAAGAAAAGCATAAAGGTAAATAATTTCCTTTAGATGATTCAACATTTTCTTCTTTGTAACTGTGATATGTAGGTTGATTTATCTCATTACACTATTGAAAAGGAACATTTTCTGATAGAGAACATGTAGCTGGTTGTTCTAGGAAGTCAACACCATAATCATCATCATATTCATAATATATAGGAAAATCAGTAACATCCACAGTGCCATCTAACGAGAAAAAGATTGGGACATCAACCTGCTCTTCAACAAGTTGATTTACAAATTCATTTTCTTGACTGTCTACAAATGAATACATAAAACAATCATCCCCATGTTTATGATGAGATGGATGAGAAGATAAATTAGCACCTTCTTTTTCAATAAGTGGAATATAATCCTTTGTAAAATCATCAACGTTTAAATCTTTAAGAGGACATATGATATTATTAACCCTCTTCTCAAGATTCAAATCAATTGTTTTTCGTTCATATTCACTGTCATGTTCTTTAGCATCCAACTCCTCATTTCAAATCTGTTTACATGCTTGAATATTGTGTTGAATCTTTTAAGCATCATTAAACATTTGTTGTAAGGACTTAGATCTTCTATCCATCAGAAGGAGAGACAAATCTGGATGAAAGGTTGTTGCATAATGGAGCATGGCAATAACTTCAGTGGGTTGAATTTCATTAGGCAGTTTATAATAAAGACTAGAAAACCTCCTATTGAAATTTGAAATGGTTTCATCTTTCATTCTTCTCATGTCATAAAACTCTGAAAGTAGTAGATCCCATGCCTTTCTCTCACCCCAAAATCTACGAAAATCTTTCCTCAATTCATCCCACAAGATAATTGAATGAGGCTGCAAATGTATGAACCATGCTTTGGCATCTTCTTGTAAGGATTGAGAAAAGGCCCTCATAGACACACCATCATGTTCGATCTCAAAAAGTTCTATAAAATGCTCAAAGACCTGAATATGTTTTTCAGCTGACTTTCCATCAAGCTCTCCATCGAACTGAGGAAGGTACTTATAATTTTTCAGAGGAAATTCATGAAGGATGGAAGGAAATTTAAGAGGATTGTATCTTTCTTGAATCTTGGAGGGTGTAGGATTAAGAACATAAGGTACAAGCTAAGTTTTGGTTTAATTAAGCTCACAAGAATGATCATGAACATCATATGGATTAGAGGAAGGAGCTTGGTGAATATCGGTTATACAATAAGGAGGTATACCTATAGTTTTCCATGGAGGATATACAAGGGTAGATATTTGGGCTTCATTTGAATGCAGCAAGTGAAGAAATATTCTTTTGAAAAACTCATGAAAGGACAAGAAGATATTGATAAAATAGAAAAGTACTTCTTGGAATAAAATTAAGCTCAAGCACCTGAATTTTCCATACTCCCCTTCCATATCTCTGTCAAGAGGTCTCATTCTCCAATGGAGTCTTTGAATCGCATTTTAAGCTTGATTGGTTTCGCCATGAAAACTTTAGCTCTGGATTCTTCTGCCAGTGGAATCACCTCCAACTGATTTTTTGATGTGTGGAGTCGCTAGAGAAGAAATACAGCCATTATGTGCCTAAGTATATGCTTCTCTTAGGCCTGAGAACTCAACCATGTCGTTCTTTCCCATGAAAAATTTTCAATTTCGTCCCCGACAATGACGCCAAAATGTTAGCACTCGATAATTTCTTTGGGTTGTATAAAAGAAATCCCTTAGGTAATTGTTTCAACCAACTTTAGATTGTATTCTGACCTATACAACCAGAGAGGGCTCTCTCATATGTCTAATGACTAGTAATAACTCAAATATTTCATCAATAAATGCACAAAGGTCTGATTCTGCAATAGGACAAGTGTATTTTTGTTTTAAAAGGGATGGTAGGACAAGCAAGAGAGAAAGTACCATTAGGCAATGGAGTCAAATTTTGAAAACGAAAGAAACAAATGACTTAGTGACTGAACTTGAGAGGATAAAGGCCAAATAAGCAACAGTCTTTCAGTTAAAAATCATTGTATGTGGCGGGAGAAAAGAACATGAAGCAACTCGGAGCACTGCTAAGGATGAATTCATAGTTAACTTAGAAGAAACACAGTTTTCCTAAATGGCATGAATCTAGAGCACTGCGCAGTGAATTCTAGATTCAAAATCATGTTCTGATTTAGACATAAATTTGCATATACGAATATAATATCACAAGAAAGCACATACACAAAGAAAGAATACAATGCATCAGACTTCCACCGTTAGAATCTTTTTGTCAAAGCTTCAGGACCTTTGCATTAAGTTTCAATCGAATTTGAAAGCTACATTCAATAGTCATTGTCTACACTGTTTTTCCAACCAACCCCTTTTACATGAAAATGATCCACATATATAGAAAAATAGTGTCACCCTTGGCTACTGGGGTCAAACTACTCTCTCCTAGAATCATGGATCCAATTTCTTTGAAAGAGAACAATAACTTCAATGGATTTACTAAAAATATAAAACCTGACTTTGCCAAGTCATAATCATAACCAAAATATTATTCACAATCATTGATCATGATCAAAATTCGACCATATGGTTGTGATAAGTCATCATCTACATTGTTGGACACTCTGTCATCCCTGCAAAACAAGTCTTCTATGCAATAATAACCTACAACAAAAACACAACGGATTGCGCAACAAACTGGCAAAATAAGTGTTAAATATAACATCATATCTCACTAATAAAAAACCATTTTTTGAAATGAAGAGATACTTTTGTATTTAAGCTCATTATAAAGAAAAAAATCTCTCGGTTTCTTGAAAGTCATCTCCCCCTGTTCGGAATACGTGTCACAAAAACATGTCTCGGACAGGAAATCATGAAAACTGAAAAATAGGGCTCAAATATTCCTTTGAATATCCCCATGAAACGTTTTTCAAATATGAGAGAGGTTTTTCTTATTTGGTTTGTCCTCAAGACAAACCTCTTGGGTATTTTCAAAATTCCTCTCCATTTGGTCAGAGAGTGATCTTGAATTTGACCACTAAAACGACAACATCCACTGCATAATGAAATCCACTGCACGATGACATCCTTCACGCAAAAGCATCCTATGCATGACAACATCCACTGCATGATAAAATCCTCTGCGCAACAACATCCTATGCACGATAACATCCACTGCGTGATAGCCCACTATGCAATGAAATCCACTGCGCAACGATGTCCACTATGTGACGAAATCCATTGCGTGATGAAATCCATTGCACGACATAATCATTTCCGCGGTGAAGTGCTCTACGCAACACGTAGCAAATTTTGCAGTGCACAGTTGCAAATGGAAATGGAAATAATAAATGATAATATTCCTTTTGAAACTAACCCTTGGAGATGTTAGATGATGCCAAGCATAAAAACAATATGGGTGCTAACAGACATGACTTTGAAAATTGTTGAAAAACCTATAACCTTAGCTATGAAAATCATGGTGCTAACAAAACACATCAAAGGAATAGACAATATAGTGGTTGATGCATCCAGTAGAAGGGTGCATGAAATGTGCACTATAACCATTATCATGTACATCACATATCTGGAGAGAAAAATTTTAGAGGCTATAACAACGGAAACACATTATGTGCAAGTCAAGGAAAACTTGTAGAGGGGTAGCTTGCAACAAAAATATAAAGAGTACCAACTACAAGAGGATGGAATCTTCTTGTTTAGAAATAGAGTTTATGTTTCCAATTGTTTTAAATTGAGGAGCTTGGTGTTAAGAGAGATGCATGGTGTGCCATACACTTGACACCTAGTATACTAGAATACCATCACAAATATAAGAGGGAAGTAATTTTGTCCATGTACGAAGAGGGATGTAGAAGATTAGTTATCCATATGCATGGAATGTAAAAAGGTAAAGACTGAGCACAAACACCCAACAGGTTTCTACAACCATTGTTCATTCTTGAATGGAAATGGGATGTGGTTATTACTAATTTCATTACCAAGTTTCCTAGGAAAACAAGGAAACATGATTCTATTATGGTGGTAGTGGACAAGCTAACAAATACTCGATGTTTCATTCCAGTAAAAATAACTCATAAGACAACCAATATTGCAAAAATCTATATGAAAGAAGTCACTACAATCCATGGGGTGCCTAAGGCAATAATATCATATAGAGATCCCAAATTCATATCTAATTTATGAACAAGTTTGTTTAATGGATTTGGGACTAATATGAATTTCAGTATAACATATAACCGAGATTGGGATGGGGAAACATAAAGGATTAGCCTAATAATCGAGGATATGTTAAGCCCTAAATAGTGGAACATTACCCCTTAATTGGGGCATACTACATTAGTAATTTTATTTTATTTATGTTGGATTGGGTCCATTAGTTGTAATTGTACCTCATAGTCTCCTATATATACCAAGGAGACATTTTCATTTGGAATAATCTTGTATTTGGACATTTATGTCGTGTATAAGGAGGTTTCCCCCTCGAAGAGGCTTATTATCTGAAATTGTCTCTTTTTCAAGGCGTTGAGTACTTATTCTAAGGTTTTTATATGCTATATTGATATTTGGTTCTTAATAAGATATGATTGTTAGCATCTTATTGGTATACAGTCATGAATTCATATAACACCACCTAATGTATTTAACATTTAACGAAATAGTTTTTATCTTAAGTGTGTCTCTATATTCCTGTTTTTCCTCCTCCTACCTTATGTTCTGAGATATGAGAGAGATTGAGGTGGTTTCATTATTGTATTATATATTTGTATAATTAAAATGAATACAAAGTGACAAATTATGGCTTGAGGCCTTTTCCATCAAAGTTCTTATCTTATCTTGTGTGTTATAATTCTTCAATAGCTAGCAGAGCTCTTATGATGTTAAGGCCCAATAGATTAACCATGGTGGTAGTTTTCCATGGGAGGTGAGGTGCAATGAGAGCATCCAGAGAAAGAGGAACATGCAAATTCACGATGCATGGATCTACACATATCTACACAGATAATTCTCATTTTGCGTATGAAGGATAGATTCTCTCTATAAGCCTCTAATTTTGCAGATGAAGGACATATTCTCTCTATAATCNGGTTGTGATAAATAATTAATGGAATTAATAACACGAGAGTCATGAAGATTCACATTATATCAAGTAAAATATATGAAAGAGTGAGGGTCGGGGGAATGTGAGCAGTTAAAAATGATTGATAAGAAGTATAATGAAAATATAGAAGCATTACCTTCACAAAGATGGTGCTCACAAGTTTGAGCTTCCTATATTGATTCTCATTGGCACAAGTTCTCCAACAAGTTCAATTCTGCAGAAAATGTTGGAGAAATAAAGCTTAAATAGAATTAAGAACTAAAGAGCATGTGCATTGTGCAGTTTGACGGGAATTGACATTGCAAAGTACACTTGATCATTTCCAAGTTGTCATTATTAACTTATAATATTATATTATATTATATTATATTATAAAATATTATATTATATTATATTATAAAATATTATATATATTATAATATATTTATGTAATTTTATAATATTATTAATAATATTTAAAATTTGTGTAAATTTATAAAATTTTATTAAAAAATTACATTATTTATGAATTTTTGAGCAACTTATTATTATATTTTAGCTTATATATAATAATAAATAATGTAATTTGTATGTAAATAACTTATTATATATTATAGTTTTTTTTTTCAAAGAAAAAAAACGTAATTTTATTTTATCATAATGAGAACAAAATTACATTTTGTATATACACTTTTGTAGTGTATTCCTAGTACATTTTGAGTCTATAATTTGGTTGATACTATTGTAGCTCAAAAAGGATTTCTACAGTTGCACTTTCAAAAGGTCTTTTTGATCCCTTTAAAGATTTTGTGTACATTTTGCTATTGTATGTAGCTCATCAAGTTCCTGATGTTGGGTTGTTTTCACATAGTGTACATGTGGATTCTTGGCTACTTGTAAACAAAAAGTTTCTTTTATCATTTTGTTTTTAAATAGTGAGTTTAAAATCATTCCAAAATTTTTTGATGTAGATATTCCTAGACCTGGTCATTTTCTACCTTTGTTACTTTCCATTGGCTCGGAGCTAGATGAATCCCCTCTTTCAACCTCATGTATTCTTTTTTATTCCTCTCCCTGTAGACATGTTGGTAAGTAAGTGACTCAAAAGATGTATGTAAGCGAGTTATGTCTTCCACTAAGATAGAAATTCTAGTGTTTGAACATATTTGTGTGCCTCTTATCCAATTTATGACATTCATGGAGTCCCAAAAAACATTTAAGGAGTGGCAACCCTTTTCAATGGCAAATGCAATGAGAATTTTAAGGCTCAATAGTTCGACAAAATTGTTTTTTCCTGTCCCTAAAACAAAGGTCATAGAGTAATAGTGGGAGTCTGATAAAAAGAGAATCCCTCCACCCCCACAAAGGTTGTTTTGTGAGGCCCCATCAAAGAAACCCCAAGGAATTGTTTTGTCAATCTCAACCTCCTGGAACTATCTAGTCTTGACTCTGACCTCCTGGATGGATAAAGAGGAAAAAATGGATAAACTTTTTTCCACTGTAATCTCTGGTACCGAAGGCACACCTTTGAAAAATAGGGAGTTTCGAACTAGCTAGACACCCTGAATTATTAAAAGGGGTAAGGCTCTAAGGCCCTTGTAGATTCTAGTTGACCATAAATTATTCCATGCTTGTTCTATATCTTGACCAGCCCAGTTGTAGAGAAGGTTCAAGATCCTAGAAACTTCAATCTAAACTTCAATGGTGTAAGGAAATTTCAAAAATATATGAAAAGTAGATTCTCCTTCAGATTTATAGAGAGTACACCATCATGGGCCATTAATATTTATTTTATGTAGAATATCCTAGGTTGACTCTTTGTTATTTAAGAATTTCCACATGAATAGTCTTGTTTTGGCTGGGCAATTCACCTTCCAAAGCTTTCCCCACCACCAGACAGACTCTCGTTGAAACAAGTATGAGTTTAATTTTAGGTATCCCATCTTTGGTGTGTAGATCCCTGGAGGTGTTGTGTCCCAAATTAGTTCGTCCTCACAGTCCTTGAGCCTGATCTATGGTATCTTTAAAATATTTGAGTACCTTTCAGCTATAAAACTTCCTCACCGTCTAAACCGAGCCCACTTTCCGACTTCCATCCTTGTGACTATTCTGTGGTAAGTATCGACTAGGCAAGGTTATTTAAAGTTTCAATACCCTTTTTTTTCAAATGATGGAGGAGTTGGTAGGAGAGTATATGCTAACCTTCACATCCCATCCAAGGGTCTATCCCCAGTATAAAACATTTTTCATTGCCTATCTTCCAAGAAAGTTCATTTTCAATTACTGGAAAAGCACTTATGATCGCCTTCCAAATCACCGAGGCACCTTTAAAGGATTTTTGTGGACCTTTGATCCATGTCTCCAAGGGAATCAACTCAATATATTTTTGCACCACTACCTTAGTCCATAGACTAGAAGAGTTTAGAAGAATCCAACCTCCCTTTTCCACCAGAGCTTTGGAAAAGAGAAAAATATTTTCCAGGCCCCATCCTCCAAGAGCCTTTGTAACAACAATTTTTTCCCATCGAACCCAAGGAGTTACATGTTATTCCTTTTTTCTTCTCCAAAGGAATTTGAAGGTGAGTTTTCTTGTTGCTTCCAAAATTCCTTTTGGAATCCAATATAGTGACATCCAGTAAACTGGAATAGACTCCAATACTGGCTTAACCAAAACAAGTATACTCGTGTGTGAAATCCACCTATGGCTCCATGTGTTTAGTCTTTTATCCATTTTCTTCAAAATCCACTTCCAATCTTTTTTTCTGTAGTCGTTTGGTTTTATAAAGAACCCCAAATATTTTAGACCATTGTCTAGTTTGGCACTCTTCTTCAATGAGTAAATTTGTAGTGAGGGACGATTTTCCTTCATCAATTTTCATGCCAATTGATTTGGAAAAAAGAAGAAGATTATTCTTTAAAGTTTCATCCTCCCTTCTGGATCCTACATTGAAGATTAACACATCGTCAATAAAGAAAATGTGAGCAAGTTACAGACCTTGCGTAATTTTGATTCTAGAGAAATAACCCAATCTTTTTGCTCCTAAGATAGTTCTTCTTAGTCCTTCAATGACTAAGAGGAATAGTAGTGGTGAGAGAGTACACCCCTGTCTTAAAATTCTTTCTAAAGGAAAAAAAAGGTGAGGCTTAGTCATTAATAAGCATTGCAAAGGAGACTATAGTGAGGCAGTTCATGACCCATTTGATGAAGGGAACTGCAAATCCCCAATGTGTTAGAAATAAGCAAATGAAAATCCAACTTACTCTATTGTATGCTTTGGAGAGATCAATTTTTAGCACTACATATTTTAATTTCCCATAATTAATACTGTGAAGTCCTTCTGCTACCCCTATAGCTTCATGAATTTTTCTTCCTTCTAAGAGACCAAGTTGTTCTCCCGAGATTCTTTCTGAAAGTATTATTTTCACTCTTCTTGCAATAACTTTTGAGATAATTTTATAGACACAGTTACAGAGTGAAATTGGATGGAAATCATCTAAGGTCTCTGGATTATTTGTTTTTGGGATCAAAGTTGTTAGGAACCAAATACCAAGATAGCATAGAAAAACCTCAGAATAAGGACTCAACGTCTTGAAAAAGAGAGAATTTCATATAATAAGCCTCTTTGAGGGGGAAACCTCCTTATACACAACATAGATTTCCAAATACAATATGATTCCAAATGAAAAGGTATCCTTGGTATATATAGGAGACTAGGAGGTAAAATTACAACTAATGGACCCAAGCTTACATAAATAAAATAACATTACTAATGTAATATGACCTAATTAAGGGGTAATGTGCCATTATTTAGGGCTTAACATGCCCATCCCCTTCAGAAAAATGTTTTATGCAACGCTTGAATAATTGTGGATGCTTTTGTATAAAAGACTCATCTTCCCAAGTGCAATCTTCAGCAGGTAGTTTCCTCCACTTAATGAGATACTCTAAAATGGATCTATTCCTCATATCACTAATTCTTGTGTCAATGATAGCTTCAGGATCCAATATGATTTTTCCTTCTTTGTCAAGTTATGGAAATATAGTTTGAACTGAGATCTTGTCACCTATAACCTTCTTTAAGCATGAAACATGGAAAATTGGGTGTACTTGTGAATATGTAGGCAACTCCAATTTGTATTCCATAGTACCAATATTTTGCAACACCTTATAAGGGCCATATTACTTTGGTGATAATTCATTATCCTTGTTGGATTGCTTGAGGGACATCTGTTTGTATGGTTTTAGTCTTAAAAATACCCAATCCCCTACTTCAAAATGTATTCCACTACAATGTTGATCTGCTTGTTGTTTCATGTGATTATGTGCCATGGTTAGGTTTTCCTTTAAGATTTGGAGAACTTATTGTTGATGCTCGATTTGATCTTCCACTACTTGAAGCTTAGATTTTTCTTTTAGATAAGAAATGATGGAAGGAGGATGGTATCCATAGAGTTCCATAAATCCTGTCATTTTTGTTGCAGTATGAAAGGAAGTGTTATACCACCATTCTTCCAAGGGTAACCATTTGAACCATTATGTTTGTTTATTAGATACAAAGAAACGAAGGTATCCTTCCATACATTTGTTTACTATCTCATTTTTTCCATCCTATTGAGGATGATAGGATGAGCTATGAGCCAATTGAGTACCCAAAAAAGAAAATAATTATGTCCAAAATTTTCCAGTGAATATAGGATATCTGTCACTTACAATAATATTTGGGATTGCATGTAGCTTTTGAACTATCTCCATGAATGTGGTGGAAATTGTACTGGCTTTGAAGGGATGAGAGAGTGCACAAAATTGTGTGTACTTGGTCAGTCTATCAACAATAACCATGATGACACTCTTTCATTTGTTTTGCATACAGTTGTTTCTCCTTTACTAGTTGTAGTACCTTGTCAACATGTCGCACATGATCCTCCCAAGACTTTCTATAGATTAGTATATCATCAAAAAATACTAACACAAATTTTCGAAGGAAGGGCTTGAAAATTGAATTCATCAACCCTTGGAATGTGGAAGGTGCATTTGTAAGTCCAAAAGTCATGACCAAAAATTCATAATGGACTTCATGAGTTCAGAATGTTGTTTTTGGGATATCTTCTTCCTTCATTCTAATCTGATGATACCTTGAACGGAGATACAACTTTGTGAAATAGATTTCTCCATGTAGTTCATATAACAATTCATCAATTATAGGAATGGGAAACTTATCTTTAATAGCGATCTTATTGATATCTCTATAATATGGACACATATACCATGAGCCATCTTTCTTGAGTACCATTAGCAATAGTGCAGAGTAAGAACTTTGGATATGTCTAATAATGCCATCCTCTAACATTTCTTCAACCATACACTCAATTTCACTCTTTTGGGCATAAGGGTATTTGTAAGGATTGATGTTAGGAGGAACACTCCCAGGAATTAGGTGAATATCATGATCATGATTTCAAGTGGGTGTAATACCTTTGGGAATATCTTCAAACACTTTGAAATTCTTATCAATGATCCCTTGGAGATATAGGGGAATAGATGGCTTAGATTTTTAAAACTCTAGTGAGCATAGTTGTGCAATTACACCTCGATGCCCCTTTTTCAATAATTTTTTCATTCCATTAGAGCTTATTACCTTACTGGGTTTCCCTTTGATACCTCTTAACTCAATTTCTTTTCCTTCCAATGAAAATTTCATGAAGAGTTCCTGAAAATTAAAATCCATTGTTCCTAATGATTGTAACCATTAGATTCCTAGTATAACATCAGCACCACCCATGGGTATAGAAATCATTGGAATATTCTTTACATATTCCCCCATAGTAATAATGAACTTATTTCATTTTCATGAGAAAATTATAGTTCCTCCATCTGCAATCATTACTTGAAACTCTCATGCTAGTTATACAAAGAAATTGAGAGATTTGGCTAATTTATGGTGAATGCGATTATGAGTACTACCAGAATCAATTAGGAATATTACCTTTCTCTTTTTGATATATCCTTCAATCTTGAGGGTTTGAGGAGTGATAATTCCATCCAATGCATTACACGATATCATGGCAGTCAACTCTTTAGAAGAAATATCTTCTACATTTTCATCTTGAGATGGTTCTTGTTCTTGTTCTTGTTCTTGTTCTTCTTCCTCTTCACAATCTATGTATGATAATTTATTCTCACCACACTTGTGTCCCTTACTATACTTGTTGTCACAATTAAAGCATAAACCTAAATTTTCTTTTCTTTCCTCCAATTGTTGAGGTGTCAACCTTGTAGGTTGAGGTGTTTTATAAGAAGGAACATTATTCTATCAATAGATGTTAGGAGTGGTCCTTCTAGTAGCCATAGCCATATTTTTACTTTCAACATTTATTGCCACTCTAAATGCATTTTCCAATGATTTGGGTTCCCAAAGGTGAACCTCATGTTGAATGTTATCCATTAAAGTTCCTATGAATACATCAATCAAGTGCTCATCTGGAATATTTGTTACCTTTATATTCAATCTTTGGAAGTTTTGAATGTGCTCTGTAACTAAACCCTTTTGCTTGAGATTTGTCAATTGGATAAAGAAGGTATTTCTCCTTGTATCCTCATAGTGTGCTATCATTTATTCCATGAAAATTGTCCAAGTGACGAGTGATTTGTGAGAAAAAATCCATCGATACCACACAAATTGATTGGGTTCTAAATATAAAGAAGCAATTTGCACCTTTTGTGTATGTGGCACATCATGTAGATCAAACAATTGCTCCATCTAAAGTATCCATGTGATTGGGTACTTTCCATCAAACTTCCTCATATTGATCTTAGGAAAGTGGTTGGGATTCAACCCAAAGTTGGAGTTTATCCATTCTTGATTCATCTTCCTTATGTCCTCATCATGAATTTCATGGGATAGATTTTCACTTTCAGGTGTCCTCTCTATTAAGTAATTTTTCAATCCTTCCACGATCTCCCTTTTTAAACCATCCATCATCCCTTGTAGTACATCTTTTGTTACTGTCTTCTTTTGTAAATTATTTATGTCCCTACGCATTTCTTCACCTTCATCAAGATTCCAAGTAGTACTATTTGCAGGCTTATTTGGTGTGGAAGTTCCCTTTTTTGGTGGCATGTTGGCCAAGTATCACTTTTAAGCCTTGCTTTTGAGGTGGTTATGCTAGACAATCTTTCCTCTGTAGTATCTCCAAAATTCCGACCCTTCTGCGTATGAAAATTTATTTTTAGTAGTTCTCTAATATTTTTTCTCTGCAATGCGACAGGTCTGATCAAAATTGGATGTGCCAAGTCGAAGTTATGGTAACTTCCCCACAACTTGTTGATTGTTTGTCATTTCCATGCGATCTCACTTGTATAGAGTGCCCCGCACAAAATAATTTATNCTCGATGCCCCTTTTTCAATAATTTTTTCATTCCATTAGAGCTTATTACCTTACTGGGTTTCCCTTTGATACCTCTTAACTCAATTTCTTTTCCTTCCAATGAAAATTTCATGAAGAGTTCCTGAAAATTAAAATCCATTGTTCCTAATGATTGTAACCATTAGATTCCTAGTATAACATCAGCACCACCCATGGGTATAGAAATCATTGGAATATTCTTTACATATTCCCCCATAGTAATAATGAACTTATTTCATTTTCATGAGAAAATTATAGTTCCTCCATCTGCAATCATTACTTGAAACTCTCATGCTAGTTATACAAAGAAATTGAGAGATTTGGCTAATTTATGGTGAATGCGATTATGAGTACTACCAGAATCAATTAGGAATATTACCTTTCTCTTTTTGATATATCCTTCAATCTTGAGGGTTTGAGGAGTGATAATTCCATCCAATGCATTACACGATATCATGGCAGTCAACTCTTTAGAAGAAATATCTTCTACATTTTCATCTTGAGATGGTTCTTGTTCTTGTTCTTGTTCTTGTTCTTCTTCCTCTTCACAATCTATGTATGATAATTTATTCTCACCACACTTGTGTCCCTTACTATACTTGTTGTCACAATTAAAGCATAAACCTAAATTTTCTTTTCTTTCCTCCAATTGTTGAGGTGTCAACCTTGTAGGTTGAGGTGTTTTATAAGAAGGAACATTATTCTATCAATAGATGTTAGGAGTGGTCCTTCTAGTAGCCATAGCCATATTTTTACTTTCAACATTTATTGCCACTCTAAATGCATTTTCCAATGATTTGGGTTCCCAAAGGTGAACCTCATGTTGAATGTTATCCATTAAAGTTCCTATGAATACATCAATCAAGTGCTCATCTGGAATATTTGTTACCTTTATATTCAATCTTTGGAAGTTTTGAATGTGCTCTGTAACTAAACCCTTTTGCTTGAGATTTGTCAATTGGATAAAGAAGGTATTTCTCCTTGTATCCTCATAGTGTGCTATCATTTATTCCATGAAAATTGTCCAAGTGACGAGTGATTTGTGAGAAAAAATCCATCGATACCACACAAATTGATTGGGTTCTAAATATAAAGAAGCAATTTGCACCTTTTGTGTATGTGGCACATCATGTAGATCAAACAATTGCTCCATCTAAAGTATCCATGTGATTGGGTACTTTCCATCAAACTTCCTCATATTGATCTTAGGAAAGTGGTTGGGATTCAACCCAAAGTTGGATTTTATCCATTCTTGATTCATCTTCCTTATGTCCTCGTCATGAATTTCATGGGATACATTTTCACTTTCAGGTGTCCTCTCTATTAAGTAATTTTTCAATCCTTCCACGATCTCCCTTTTTAAACCATCCATCATCCCTTTTAGTTCATCTTTTGTTACTGTCTTCTTTTGTAAATTATTTATGTCCCTACGCATTTCTTCACCTTCATCAAGAGTCCAAGTAGTACTATCTGCAGGCTTATTTGGTGTGGAAGTTCCCTTTTTTGGTGGCATGTTGGCCAAGTATCACTTTTAAGCCTTGCTTTTGAGGTGGTTATGCTAGACAATCTTTCTTCTACAGTATCTCCAAATTTCCGACCCTTCTTCGTATGAAAATTTATTTTTTGTAGTTCTCTAATATTTTTTCTCTGCAATGCGACAGGTCTGATCAAAATTGGATGTGCCAAGTGGAAGTTATGGTAACTTCCCCACAACTTGTTGATTGTTTGTCATTTCCATGCGATCTCACTTGTATAGAGTGCCCCGCACAAAATAATTGATATAAATTATGAAAATTGTACCATAAATACTATGAACTGTCTATAATCCAATGCAATTGGTCTCACTCAATTTGGATATTCTATGAAGAATGTATGATTGTTTTACTCGAAACACCTGTTTGAGACTAGTCAATAGGACTAGTCAGATACCCTATCTTCCATAGGGTGTATCTGCAAATGTAAGATGACCCAGAAGTTGAAATTTTTATCACATATACCTTAATAATTTATATAAATATCCTACATATTTCAATTTCTGAAACATTACAAAAAATATTTCATAGAGAAAATTATGTGATGACTAAATTCAGGATGATTCCATAACCCTATCTTACATAGGCTATATCTCTGAAAATTTAAGGCCTCGGGAGATAAAATTTAAACCCAACATGCCTTGATCCGTGTACTAAATATCATCCAAGGGGTTTCTTCTAAAATGTCGTAGAAAAAAATTATAGTGAAAATTCCAAGGTGTCTCAGATGTAGCAATGAAACCCCAAGACCTTGAGCTCTGATACCAAATGTTAGGAACCAAATACCAAGATAGCATAGAAAAACCTTAGAATAAGTACTCAACACCTTGAAAAATAGATAATTTCAGAGAATAAGCCTCTTCGAAGGGACAACCTCCTTATACACCACATAGATTTCGAAATACAAGATGATTCCAAATGAAAAGGTCTCATTAGTATATATAGAAAACTAGGAGGTAGAATTACAACTAATGGACCCAAGACAACATAAATAAAATGTTTGACATAGTATCATTAGTGTGTTGTCATTGATGTCAAATAGTAGGATAGTATGTAGAGACTAAAGCTCAGGAGGGTTAGCAAATGAAGATCAAATCTAAAAAGAGATAGCGCGATGATACTTAGAAGGGAAAGGTGAATGAATATCAAAGCTCAGAAGAGATAACACGATGACACTCAGAAGGGAAAGTGCATTGTAGAAACATGATTAGATCAAGTTAGGACCATTGAATATGCAAGTGCCAGATCAATGGAAGGGATGGATTGTGGAGAGAAAAAGGAGAACTAAAAAGTGTGTTATTCCCAATCCCGCAATCATTCTAGATCATCAGATTACAAGAGAGGGATCATTGGAGGACTAGTCAACGATCAGATCAAATCGGGACTATTGATACACAAGCGTCATATCAAAAATAGGGATAGATTGCGGAAAGCAAAAGGAGAATTAAACAATGTGTTATTTCCAATCTCGCAATTAGTCTAGATCGTCGATCGTCACCTGCCAAATAGATCTACGGTTGGAATTGGTTCCACTACCAACAAACAGTTTTCCATTAAGGAGCTCGACAATAGTTTTAAACGTCATGCTAGTTGGGACCCCACAATAATCCTTAATCATTAATCTACTTCAAGATCCTTCTGGACTGATGGATCAAGTTGAGTGGAAGGATAGGATAAGAAAGGAAAAAGGGTTGAGATTTTGAATACCCGAATTCTCGATAGTCATTGGATCACTTTAAGTGGAAGGATTGGATAAGCAAAGAAGAAGAGTCGTTGGATTTAAACCAAGGCAAAGCAGCATCGTAGATAGATCGAGTCCTGGATCTAAGATCATGATCAATGAACAAAATTAATTTCGGGTTACAAGTTGTTTGGAGGTTACACTTCGGGGAATCTCACTTCGGAAGAACTAGGAAGTGGAGAGATCAAATTACCCGAAGTCCCAAAGGCTGAAATTCTGAAGTCACTCTCAACCGTCGATATGAGATACATTTCAGATACTATTCTGACCATTAGATCGAGGAGAAGAATATGTGCCACATCAGGAGATCTATGTCAGCAGACCACGTCTACAAGGATACGTGGCACAGTTAGATAATGACAAGTGTCAAGATAAAATCAGAATTGTAGGTACGTGTAAATCATGAATCTGAGTGACACATGGAATCCACTCAACCTGTTCCATGTCAACAAGTTACGTCAGTAAGTTACGTCACTCTGGGAGTTTCACTTCGGGAGTTTCACCACCAACAAATGACCAAAGTCTCGAAGTGGACATGAGTAATCCGATCTAAAGAACACTTCGAGAGTGTTCTCGACCGTTGATCAAGTACAGTGGAAGGATAGCATAAGTATAATAGCCGAAGTGCCGACATTCATCCATCTCATTGAGAGATTAAAATGTGATCGTTGATTCCGATAAAGTGATCAAGCACTCGTTTGGCCTAGCACCTGGTCATCGTCGTTGGTCATATCGAATAAGATAAATAAAGGCAAAATATAATACGTATCTAAAGTTGATAAGCCCATGGTTTTGTGTTGTCGATCATATGAAAATGGTTCGAGGGAAGCGCCTCTACAGAACTTGGTTTCTGCAATAATTGCAGAGATTTGGGATCGAGTTAAAAGATGAAATTGATCCATATCTATGATCAATTTATGAAAATCCTTCATGGTAAGGTTTGAATAATAAAAAATAGTATGGTTAAGTTAAATGAAGAGGTGTGATGGTCCAAACGAAAGGAAACAATGTGTTATATCTCACCCTACCTTGTAGATTATATAAACGAGATAGAGTGGTGAGAAGAATTATGTCTCTACATTCCAAATCAGAAGACATATTAAATCAAAGAAGAAGAGCGAGATGCAGTGAATACATGATACAAAAAATTTCCAGATTCAGAAAACAAGGGTGGTTGGGTGGTGCAAGGGTACGTTGGTTCCTGGAAGGGAGTTGGTGCTTCTTTGTCAATTGTAGCTGACTAAACAAGGGGTTGAAGCCTCCTACCAATTGGTGCTGGTGAACAAGGGTGTGGGTGCATCTTGATCAGTTGGTGTTGATCTAAAAGGAAGTACATATTCCATCTATGTAACATGTAAAACGAAATTCTACAGTTAATAGAAAGTGTTTGTGGTTTTCCTGATTGGGTTCCATCATAAATATTGTGTTAAAATTTTTGTTTGCAATAACAAAAGAAAAATTGAAAAATTATTGATTCACTGATTCACCACCCCCCTCTCAGTGACGGGATCTGATCCTTCATAAAATAACATTACTAATGTAATATTCCCTAATTAAGGGGTAATCTGCCACTATTTAGGGCTTAACAAAAGCTTGAAGGTGAAGTTTAGGATTTGTGGAATTCTCCCTGAAACTCTAGTGTCCTCCACCATATTTAGCAAATTTTGTCCCAGAAGCTCATAAAAACCCAGAAAGAATTCAAAAGTCCAGCCATATTGACCTGGACTTTTGTCTTTTTGAAAGCTGTGAAGAAGTTCTTTTAATTCTTCTTATGTTACTTCTTCCATCAAGAGTCTTTTGTCTGCTTCATCTACAAATCTTGGAAAAAGTTGAGCCTTGGACCACTTCTTCTATGGAGGCTTGATTTTCTACTTTGAAGAGTTTTTGGAAATGATTTTTCCCCAAACATGACATACCTTCAAAATCTTTCTCCAAATTTCCTTCCAAATATTTCAACTGCCAGATGGCATTGACATTCCTCCTGCCTTTAGCAAAGGCTTGAAAACAAATTGTATTCTCATCTCCGCTTGCCATCCATATAGCTCTACTTTTCAGTCTCCATGATTCTTCCTTTTCCTTGAGTAGTTTGTTTCTTCTCTTCTCCATACGTAGTAAAAAAAACTTAGAATTGGGAGTGGAAACCCTCCCCTCCCCCTTCTTCTTCAGAGACACTTTGTAGCTCAGGTTCAATTTATTTTAGTTCCTTGTCCTCATTTTTTCTTTTTTGGAAAGCCAAAGGTTTTACTTTCTCTTTGATCCTTTTTAGATTTTCTACAAAATAAAATGCTTCCGACTAGTGGTTGTCTTGGTGAAAGGGTATCCATTTCTCTTTTACAAGATTAATAAAAGAGTCATCCTCTAGCCAAGTCTTGTTAAATTTAAAAGGGATAGTTGGATTTTTTGAGCCCTGTATGAAATCCAAGAAGATCGGGTAATGATCAGAGATACCTCCACATCCGATCCACTGTTTCATTGTTATTTTCTTTTCCAGGAGAGAATTAACTATCAAAAAATTATCCAACATTTTGGCTACTCTATCCTCCCCCACCATGTTGTTTCTCCAGGTTGGTTTGAGCAAGATGGGATCTAGATCAGTTAATTTTCATTCAACAAATTTTTGACCAAAGTATTCTGCCAACAAGTCAGTCCTAGCATGTAAACCCCAGACTTCTGAAGGTCCCAGGGAGAAATTTAAATCCCCCCCTAAGATCACCAAGTGGTCTTTTAGAAAGGACTTGATGAAGAGATTGTCACAGAAAGGTTTCCTTTTCTAATAAAGGCCATAGACGTTTAGTATGTGAAGATCTTAACTTAACTCCGGGACCAAAACAATAATTCCTAGCCTGGAGTCTATACCCCATATGTTTGAGACTTGAATTACTTGGGTATTCCATCTTGTTTCCAATCCCCCTGATCTTCCCAAGGCATTCAATGTTTCAAACTTCCATCCAGGAAGTAGCTGCTCCAAGATAGATTTTACCTCCTCTTCATCCCCCAGGTTTTCTTGTAACAACAATAAATTGGGGTTTTTTTAGGAAATCACCCTTTTTAAAGCTGGTTTTTTAAGGGAACCAAATGAAACCCTACAGTTGAAAGACATGCACTTCATCCATAAAACTTTCCCCGGGGCCTCACTGCTCTAAGTTCCCTTACAATCGACTGTTGTTTTCCCGCTAGAAGGTCTATCCTAGCTTTGTATTGAGCTTTTGAGATCATGGATTTCCTCCCATGGCCCCCTCTATCCAGTGACAAAATCACTTCCTTTCCCATACCTCCCAAGGGTATAGTTTTCTTATGGGATCTAAGAAAATAACGAGTTGACATATTTTCAGAGGGAAAATATGATGAAGAGGAGTCATCCTCTACACAACAAAGCTTCTTTAGGGATGGGGTATCACCCGGTGAAAAATATGTCTTGAAGGTGTCTGAGCCTCTATGGGTCTATGATGAGGGGTCAATATCAAGGGACATGTTTTTGAGAGCCTCCAACCACTCATTGCCTTCTAGAGTTAGATTTTTAATTAAAACAGTAATAGGAGGAGAAAGAGGTAAAGGATTACCCGAGGCCAAGTTCCTTGATTTTCCCAATCCGGACTTGATAAGGCTTAACGCTCAGGCCCTTCTGTCGCTTTTTCAGGAAGAGGTTCATGGATTTCCTGTAGAAGAACACCTTGGTGTGAATATGAAGGTTTCTTTAAGTCCACTGAGTCGTGTGCTTCATCAATTGTAGCACCCGTATGACTTCTCTCCTCCTTGTGTAACACTCTCTTCCTCTTGTCGCAAAGGTGAGTCTTTCCTCTGGTTCTTAATGGAAAGTGACAATTCATCACCAAATGCCCATACTGATGGCATCTACGATATCTGAACAAAACAATTTCATATTCCAAAATCTGGGAGTGGGTAAAGCTTCNACACTTTGTAGCTCAGGTTGAATTTATTTTAGTTCCTTGTCCTCATTTTTTCTTTTTTGGAAAGCCAAAGGTTTTACTTTCTCTTTGACTCTTTTTAGATTTTCTACAAAATAAAATTTTTCCGACTAGTGGTTGTCTTGGTGAAAGGGTATCCAGTTCTCTTTTACAAGATTAATAAAAGAGTCATCTTCTAGCCAAGTCTTGTTAAATTTAAAAGGCATAGTTGGATTTTTTGAGCCCTGTATGAAATCCAAGAAGATCGGGTAATGATCAGAGATACCTCCACATCCGATCCACTATTTCATTGTTATTTTCTTTTCTAGGAGAGAATCAACTATCAAAAAATTATCCAACATTTTGGCTACTCTATCCTCCCCCACCATGTTGTTTCTCCAAGTTGGTTTGAGCAATATGGGATCTAGATCAGTTAATTTTCATTCAACAAATTTTTGACCAAAGTATTCTGCCAACAATTCAGTTCTAGCATGTAAACCCCAGACTTCTGAAGGTCCCAGGGAGAAATTTAAATCCCCCCCTAAGATCACCAAGTGGTATTTTAGAAAGGAATTGATGAAGAGATTGTCACAGAAAGGTTTCCTTTTCTAATAAAGTCCATAGACGTTTAGTATGTGAAGATCTTAACTTAACTCTGGGACCAAAACAATAATTCCTAGGCTAGAGTCTATACCCCATATGTTTGAGACTTGAATTGTCTGGGTATTCCATCTTGTTTCCAATCCCCCTGATCTTCCCAAGGCATTCAATGTTTCAAACTTCCATCCAGGAAGTAGCTACTCCAAGATAGATTTTACCTCCTCTTCATCCCCCAGGTTTTCTTGTAACAACAATAAATCGGGGTTTTTTTAGGAAATCACCCTTTTTAAAGATGGTTTTTTAAGGGAACCAAATGAAACCCTGCAGTTGAAAGACATGCACTTCATCCATAAACCTTTCCCTGGGGCCTCACTGCTCTAAGTTCCCTTACAATCGACTGTTGTTTTCCCGCTAGAAGGTCTATCCTATCTTTGTATTGAGCTTTTTGAGATCATGGATTTCCTCCCATGGCCCCCTCTATCCAGTGACAAAATCACTTCCTTTCCCATACCTCCCGAGGGTATAGTTTTCTTATGGGATCTAAGAAAATAACGAGTTGACATATTTTCAGAGGGAAAATATGATGAAGAGGAGTCATCCTCTGCACAACAAAGATGCTTTAGGGATGGGGTATCACCCAGTGAAAAATCTGTCTTGAAGGTGTCTAAGCCTCTATGGGTCTGTGATGAGGGGTCAATATCAAGGGACATGTTTTTGAGAGCCTCCAACCACTCATTTCCTTCTAGAGTTAGATTTTTAATTAAAACAGTAATAGGAGGAGAAAGAGGTAAAGGATTACCCGAGGCCAAGTTCCTTGATTTTCCCAATCCGGACTTGATAAGGCTTAACGCTCAGGCCCTTCTGTCGCTTTTTCAGGAAGAGGTTCATGGATTTCCTGTAGAAGAACACCTTGGTGTGAATATGAAGGTTTCTTTAAGTCCACTGAGTCGTGTGCTTCATCAATTGTAGCACCCGTATGACTTCTCTCCTCCTTGTGTAACACTCTCTTCCTCTTGTCGCAAAGGTGAGTCTTTCCTCTGGTTCTTAATGGAAAGTGACAATTCATCACCAAATGCCCATACTGATGGCATCTACGATATCTGAACAAAACAATTTCATATTCCAAAATCTGGGAGTGGGTAAAGCTTCCCCAACGCAAATCAATTTCTTCGCCTCGCCCTTCTCTAACATTCAAATTGACTAGAATCCTTGCCACTTTCCTTTTTTTTTTTTTTTCTTCGAAGGACAAATCCACTTCCAAGAAGTCCCCCAAGAAATTTCCTATTGCTTTGAAATATTCTAAGGACCAAAAATGTAAAGTCAGTGCCGAAAGATAGACCCAAACTGAAATTTTATCCAATTTCTCTCAACTGGCATAAAAAATGGGGCTCCAAGGCTTTAAAAATAGTGGGGAATTGTTAACACTCCAATTTTCTGCAGGTACCCATTTTACATGATATGGTTGAAGAAAGTTAAAAGAAAACCAGTTCCTGTTTAGCTCAATGATCTCTGGGATGTAGCCAAGATACTCTTTCCAAGCAGAATGTGCCCAGTCGATGATGTATTTGTGTGTGAAATACATACCACTTGCTCTCCTGACCAGGGTTTGGTTTTCCATTTGAATAACATGATTCATACCTACATCCTCCCCCGAGAACTAGATTCCCCACTTTTCCTTTGGTTTTTAAACCTTTCATTTTTTGTCTCTGTCCAATGCTCTTTTTTCTTCTTTGATCAAAAAATCCCCCGGTATAGGTTGTAGTCCTTTGGGGAGTCTGAGTAAAACCACCTGTGTCTTGGATGAAACCTCATTGTTCTTCTATGTCAAGGAGAGCTGAGATAAATCCCTTAGTGGGAAAAGACTTTGTCAAAACCATCGGTGCTCCAGGGAGTCGTGAATATAAATTCTCTGATCCACTATGTTCTACATCTGCCTCTGATGGGGACTTTGACCCGCGAATATTTACGCCACTTCCATGGTCCTCCTGACTGGAAAGGGGTGAATAAAGAATAAAACCACCTTCTACCTGTGCATTCTAGTCGAAGGATAGATCATCTTGAGGGCTAAGTGAGGGAGGTATTCCTCCTCCTCTGTGCATATGCTCGGAGGGAAAGAACTCTAAAAATGCCCCAAACAAACCTTCAAAACCTCTTCCCCCAAGGAAGGATGAAAAAAAGTATGTTGAAATGACTTACCAGGAAGAGGAGGAGGTTCCTTGTCAGGGATCAGGAGATTTTGGGCCTAACTGTTAGTCATCTCCTTCTTATCCACACGAGCCCCCAAACTTCCACCTGTTTCCAACCACTGCTCATCTTCAAATAACTAGTCCCCTGTGGTGGCCATGTGTTCTGAAAACTTCTCCATAACAACTCCCATCTTCTCTGCGTCCACCAGTCCTAGTACTAGCCGAAGAAAGAAGGAAGAAAAACCTACAAAAACAACCACTACCTCACTTCGAAAGAGTCAGGAAAAGACATCCTCTTGAAGTCCCGCGAGAAGACCACCCTACTAAATCCTAACTGTAGACTTTATGTCTGCAGACCGTAGACTAGGAAGCTTAACCATAGTCCCAGACCACAGAAAGAACACAAACCATAGTCCTAATATTAATTTATAAATTACATTATTAAATATATATCAATATATATATTATTAGTATATATTTATATTACATTATATATTATTATAATAAT
>JZKD02S1604320.1:529377-540012 GCA_000966675.3 Picea glauca | reverse complement strand
CCTTCTAGAGTTAGATTTTTAATTAAAACAGTAATAGGAGGAGAAAGAGGTAAAGGATTACCCGAGGCCAAGTTCCTTGATTTTCCCAATCCGGACTTGATAAGGCTTAACGCTCAGGCCCTTCTGTCGCTTTTTCAGGAAGAGGTTCATGGATTTCCTGTAGAAGAACACCTTGGTGTGAATATGAAGGTTTCTTTAAGTCCACTGAGTCGTGTGCTTCATCAATTGTAGCACCCGTATGACTTCTCTCCTCCTTGTGTAACACTCTCTTCCTCTTGTCGCAAAGGTGAGTCTTTCCTCTGGTTCTTAATGGAAAGTGACAATTCATCACCAAATGCCCATACTGATGGCATCTACGATATCTGAACAAAACAATTTCATATTCCAAAATCTGGGAGTGGGTAAAGCTTCTCCAACTCAAATCAATTTCTTCACCTCGCCCTTCTCTAACATTCAAATTGACTAGAATCCTTGCCACTTTCCTTTGTTTTTTTTCTTCGAAGGACAAATCCACTTCAAAGAAGTCCCCCAAGAAATTTCCTATTGCTTTGAAATATTCTAAGGACCAAAAATGTAAAGTCAATGCCGAAAGATAGACCCAAACTGAAATTTTATCCAATTTCTCTCAACTGGCATAAAAAATGGGGCTCCAAGGCTTTAAAAATAGTGGGGAATTGTTAACACTCCAATTTTCTACAGGTACCCATTTTACATGATATGGTTGAAGAAAGTTAAAAGAAAACCAGTTCTTGTTTAGCTCAATGATCTCTGGGATGTAGCCAAGATACTCCTTCCAAGCAGAGTGTGCCCAGTCAATGATGTATTTGTGTGTGAAATACATACCACTTGCTCTCCCGACCAGGTTTTGGTTTTCCATTTGAATAACATGATTCATACCTACATCCTCCCTGAGAACTAGATTCCCCACTTTTCCTTTGATTTTTAAACCTTTCATTTTTTGTCTCTGTCCAACGCTCTTTTTTCTTCTTTGATCACAAAAGCCCCCGGTATAGGCTGTAGTCCTTTGGGAAGTCTGAGTAAAACCACCTGTGTCTTGGATGAAACCTCGTTGTTCTTCTATGTCAAGGAGAGCTGAGATAAATCCCTTAGTGGGAAAAGACTTTGTCAAAACCATCGATGCTCCAGGGAGTCGTGAATATAAATTCTCTGATCCACTTGTTCTACATCTGCCTCTGATGGGGACTTTGACCCATGAATATTTACTCCACTTCCATGGTCCTCCTGACTGGAAAGGGGTGAATAAAGAATAAAACCACCTTCTACTTGTGCGTTCTAGTCAAAGGATAGATCATCTTGAGGGCTAAGTGAGGGAGGTATTCCTCCTCCTCTGTGCATATGCTCGGAGGGAAAGAACTCTAAAACAAACCTTCAAAACCTCTTCCCCCAAAGAAGGATGAAAAAAAGTATATTGAAATGACTTACCAGGAAGAGGAGGAGGTTCCTTGTCAGGGATCAGGAGATTTTGGGCCTAACTGCTAGTCATGTCCTTCTTATCCACACGAGCCCCCAAACTTCCACCTATTTCCAACCACTACTCATCTTCAAATAACTAGTCCCCTGTGGTGGCCATGTGTTCTGAAAACTCCTCCATAACAAATCCCATCTTCTCCGCGTCCACCAGTCCTCGTACTAGCCGAAAAAAGAAGGAAGAAAAACCTACAAAAACAACCACTACCTCACTTCGAAAGAGTCAGTAAAAGACATCCGCTTGAAGTCCCGTGAGAAGACCACCCTACTAAATCCTAACTGGAGACTTTATGTCTGCAGACCGTAGACCAGGAAGATGAACCATAGTCCTAGACCGCAGAAAGAACGCAAACCATAGTCCTAATACTAATTTATAAATTACATTATTAAATATATATCAATATATATATTATTAGTATATATTTATATTACATTATATATTATTATAATAATCCTAATATTAACATATATTAGGTTATAAATTACATTATTTATAAAGTTATGAGGAAATTGTTATTATATTAGGAAATAATATTAAGTTAGTTACATATAATATAAGTTAGTTATATTATACACAATGCTTCTAGGACATGACTAATGTTGAAGAAAACTCACTCACAACCGATTGTGAGTTACAAATGTTGGCATTTAATCATTTTAGAACTCAATATAAAGCCATTGAGTCTGAAAACATAGATGTACAATTTGATGTATTACAGATGGTCCCTCGCTTCTTCAAGGAGTCCGACAATTTGAATATTGGTAAACCTATCACACTCGCTGAGCTAAAAGATACTATTGAAATTATGCCCAAAGACAAAAGTCTTGGTATAGATGGATGGAATCGGGAACTTTTTCAGCACTCCTATGAGATCATGGTTATGGATTTACTTAGAGCTGTTGAAGAATCACGTCTCACAAGAATTATACCTGGAGCACTAAATGCAACGTTCTTCATGCTAATTCCTAAAATCAGTAAGCTTGTCAACTTCAACGACTTCAGACCCATTGCTTTATGCAACTTCTAATACAAAGTCATCTCCAAGATTATTGCCAACCGTATTAAGGATACTCTAGCCAAGTGTATCTCCACTAAAAAATTTGAATTCTTGAAGGACAGATTGATTTTTGATGCAGTGGGCATCACCCAAGAATTTCTTCATTCGGCTAAGGTGAAAAAACTGAACTTGGTCATCCTAAAACTTGATTTAAAAAGATCTTATGACAGTGTCAGTTGGAAATTCCTACATTTGTTACTCGATCAGATTGGAATTGACAGGCTTGTCATTAATTGGATTATGGGTTGCATTACATCGGTCAACACGACAATCCTGGTCAATGGAATCCCCACAGACTTCTTTCACTGCCACCGGGGTCTCCTTCAGGGTTGCCCTTTGTCACCCTTGATTTTATTACTTGTAATTGAAGCACTCAGCAGAATGATGACCCAAGCAATGGAAATGGGATCCTTTCAAGGGCTCAAATTCGCTTTCGACATATTTATCTCTCACTTACTGTTTGTTGATGATGTCCTCATCCTAGGCTCTAGGAATATTGATTGTTGGAAAAATATCAAAGTAATCCTATCCAAATTCTGTGAGGCTACAGGACTATCTATCAACCACCATAAATCTATTTATATTGCACAAAATATTGAACCAAATCTTAGGAGCTACCTTCTTTCAGAATTCAAAATTCATATTGATAGTCATGATCAAGGACTGAAGTACCTTGGCTTCTCCCTGAAACCAAATAATTACAGAGATAGTGATTGGTCGTGGCTCATCAAAAATATTGAAAAGAAGATTGAGAATTGGACTCTTCGATGGTTTTCCTTGGGCAACAGACTCACTCTGGCAACTTAGTCTTACAAAGCATTCCAGTTTATTGGCTTAGCCTGGAAAAATCTCTAGTTTCTATTCTCCAACGCATTTAGCATTTCATAAGTAGATTTATCTGGAAAGGGGGAAAAAAAGCCACTAGATTTCACCTTGCAAAATGGAAACGTATAGCAAAACCAAAAGAGTATGGAGGATGGGGCATTAAACACCTGACATGGTTTTCTCTCTCTCTTGCAGCCAAAACCTATTGGAGAGGTCTTTTTGAAATTAATTTATGGAAGAGAGTTCTCACAAAGAAATATCTAAAAGGATTAGACATCACCTCATGATTGCGTAAGGACGCCCACACCACCCAAAACTCTTCCATCATTTGGAAGAATCTGATGCGTCAATTGTCGATTATCAAATGCTGGATAGCTTGGGAAATTGGGATAGGGCATCATATTATACTTGGGCACGACCCATTCATTGGTTGCTTGGATTACTTTCATCTCTCCAATTCACTCCTTCAGAAATTAAACAGCCAATCCATTTATTTGTTAGCCCAAGCCACCGTGAGTGACTCAATGAAAGCATACCAACAATGGATGGACACTAAACAACTGGGATTAAGTACTGCACACAGCCTGAAATGGGAAGTATTCACCCAAAATCTCAAAAACAATGGCTTCTGATTGAGCAGTGAAAAGGACAAACTTTCATGGTCTTCAAATAGTTCAACCGGTAAGGTCACGACTAGCTCAACATATCAATGCATACTCTACACAAAAAAAATTGTCATTGAAAAATGGTGGCATAAAGCGATCTGGATGGTGAAGGTAACGGTAAAAATAATATGTTTCATGTGGCTCTGGATAGAGGATCGTTTACTCACAGGTATCAACTATCAAAATAAAGATGGAATCGGTCCTTCAATATGTGCCTTGTGTCTAAAAGCAAAAGAGTCATCCAAACACCTATTTGTGGACTGCTAGACCACTCAATTGATCTGGGAAAATATCCTCACTTCTTTGTGGATTAACAGTGAGTAGAAGAGGGTCACCATTGAAGAAAATTTAAAATATTGGTTCCTCAAACTACCAAACTTAAAACACATACCTTTTCTAATTATGTGGGAGATTTGGAAATATAGGAATAAAATCCTGTTTGAAAACTGGACCAAGAATGTTCCCAGGATTTACAAGAAAATTCTCCTTTCCATCAAAGAACATCCATATAAATAGGAAGCAGATAAAACAGAAGTACTACTAAACCCAGTCTACTTTAATGACAACCCTATTGGATTCTTTGATGGTGCAACAACAACAAATAAATGTGGCATAGGTATTTACTTAAAAATCACACCCAGACATAACATCCAAGCACATTTTGTTGGAGGAATAGGAAACAATATGAAAGCTGAGTTGATGGGATTATGGGGAGTCCTTCTACTTGCCACACACTTCTCATTTAAAAAATTAATGGTGGTAGGTGATTCAAAGGTCACCATTGATTAGATAAGTGACAAAACCAATCTAGATCTTAACTATCTCGGCCACTGGAAGGAAAAGATTAGCACATTAAAGCAAGGTTTCGAAACCATAAACTTCATGCACATCCACAGACAATTTAATAGAATTGGGGGAAGCTTATCCAAGAAAGCTCTCAATGATAAACTAGGGTGGCTATTTTTCGAAGAGCATGTCAATGGAACTATAGTTAGATACGGGGAACTACATATTCTATAAGGTGGCATCAGCCAGAAATACTATTGGGTTATAAAGTGTGCTAGATAAATAAAGTGACCTTAGGATTACACATGTAAAATATGTAGAAGAATAATGTCTATTCCATTCATGGAAGAAACGACTATTGTAAATTGAAAGTTTCATTTGATTCTAATAAGAATAATAGTGAAACTATTTTTTTTCGTGTGAAAAATTATTTATTCATTGCAAACAAATTTGTAAGATAATTCATGATGAGACATGGTTATCAATGATTATCATTGTAGTTCATTTATTGTAATTGGTTGTAAGAAGGTAATCTAATAAAAAATATTTTTTTCTGTATTATTATGTTTTAGATTTGCTTAAATTTTGAATAAGGGGATTTAAGATATACCTTGAATAGTGTGTGGTGGTTTTTATTCTCCTAGATGCTTATGTTGCTTTATGTTTAATTTTTTACATACGTGTTATTCATCATTAATACAACATATGTGTAATACAAGGCACACACAAATTCATGTCATTCAAGCACAATCAAAAGCACATGTAATCCAATAGTTGTGAAGAACATTCAAGCATTCTAATTCTCAACATCAACATTCAACAACTATTTTACATCAATCATTGAAAGGGAAAATCAAGTAAATGAAACATTGTTAAGCATTGAAATTTGTAGATCATTTACTAGCAATAGTTTATTTGTAAGTTTCAATATCAAAATCACATTGAATTGTATCAGGTGCATTCTTGGTTGAACATGACACCCACAACTTATTTGAGTTCATCGTATGTAAGAGTCCTTGAGTAAAAATTGATAGGGATGAGTGCTTTAAAAATTCAAATTAAAAGTCTTTGAATTTCAGTGACAACTTGTTGTAATATGACCTACCTGAAATGGAATAAGGAGGTCATTTTCATCAACTCAAAAATCACAAGTTGTTGAAACAAATTCAATCGAGTGTGACAATTTTAAGAGAGGGAATTTAAGCCGGAACATTTCAAGAAATCATGGAGATCAAGTGAGCGAGTGTACGAACAAGCATGAGAAACAAGTTCAAACGAGCATGAAGTGCAAGTGAGCGATTTTAAATGGAGCGTAGTATTGAATTATTAGAGTTTCTAAACACTCTAATAAATACTGCTAAAGACAATACAATAATACTTCACAAAGATACATTGAAAATAGTGCTCACTTGTTTGCAAGTGACACAAACTAAAGTTAGAATTCTTCAAGCATAATCCTCGCTACTGAATGATGAGACGATAGATCTCAAAAATCAACATCCAGTGAAGTGTTATTAACTAGTTTTTGTTCATAAAAATCCTCTATATAATGACGATGATGGTCATTCAAATCAACAATGCACTCAAGAGCAACTCAACAAGACAACTCAAAATGTAGATGAAGATAAAGTTGTTCGATTTCAGTGTGATCGACTTCAACTTTCTCTTTCCAATCCAATCATCAAACATTGGGAAGAAATTAGACATAATCTGCATAAAACATGTATTATATATGATAAGGAAGTAACGTTTAATACTCTATATTAATTCATATGAATCCACTTCATCAGTGGAGAATTCCTTCAAGAAGTTTCAACTTCACCAATTCAAGTTCAGCATCAGAATTAGAAATTCCAACAATGCAATCAAGTTGGTCACATGGAGAATCAATGTTTTGATATCCATACCAGCATTGTGGAAAGAAGAATAATTCAGGAGAAAAAAAATTGTAAGATTAAAGATTCACCATGAGTGGATCGATCCTTAGCAATGGTCATCAACAACCAAGCAATTATTTCACTCTTCTCGAAGAATTCATACTCAAGTAAAGATGTGTCTTGCAACATAATGGAACTCTCATGCACCTTAAGGGGGGGAGTTCATAAATCAAGTGAATATGGTTCATGAAACCAGTTTTGGTTTCTCCTTTCAACTGGTAAATGGTGGAATTGATGATGGAATTTAAGATGGTTTTCTGATCGAAAATTTTGACAACAACAAAATCAAATTTGCCAGATGGGAAACTATAGTTTGTAGATGGAAGACTTTGGCAAAAATATGGTTCAATGACTTGCAATTGAATCTACACATGAAACATGATTGGGATGTTGATTTTGAGAGAAATGGTGTGGACATGTTGGTCACTTGAATGGTCAATCAACCTAGCAGAGGACAACTTAATCCTTTTGCATTGTAGCTTGGCATTTGATTTAGTTTTCAGACATTTTCAGGGATGTGTCAGAATTGCAACTAATTCACTTCTCTTGGTTCACTCTCATTGCATTGGAGTTTATATTAGTGAACAAATTAAAAGCATTCTAGCTCACATGATTACACAGTGAAATTTTCCATAGTTTTCAGCATCCATATTTGGCATTTTTTTAGGCAGTTCTTCATTGAGGCTTAGCTCAGGAGTTTCAACATGAAGACTTGGAGATGATACCAATTTATGCTACATTGATGGTATTATTTTTTGGACTTATGATTGAGGGGTGGAATGTTATTCTCTTACTCGTTTATAATCATGAATTCCTAGAACACTACCTAATTTATTTCACAATTAAGGATATAATTTTTATCCTAAGTGTGTTTTTGGATTCTTATTTTTCCTCCTCCTACCTTATCTCTAGATGAGGTTTCGATGTGAAAGAAATAGATGTGGTTTCATTATTGCATTATATATTTGAATGATTAAAATGAATGCAAAGTGAGAGATTATGACTTGAGGCCTTTTTTGCCAAAGTTCTTGTCTTGAATCTTGACCTTGTGTGTTATAATTCTTCAATATTGAGAATGTATGCTATGGACAAGCCTTCCAGGTGGGAATACTACTTACGTCTAATTGATTTTTCCTACAATAATGGATATTAGGAATCATTGAAGATGAGCACTTTTGAAGCTCTATACGACCTAAAATGTAACATGCGAATGAGTTGGGATAACCTAGTATATAGAACTATTATTGGGTCATATTTGTTAAGAGAAATGGAGGAGGAGATGGTTAAGATCAAATAGATTCTGAAGGTTTCTCAAGACAAGAAAAATATTATGTTGATAAAATAAGGACACATAGAGAATTCAAAGTGGGGGAGCATGTATTATCAAAATTTAAAGCCAGAAGGAGCTCATTGAAGTTGGGAATCTACCCAAAATTGGCAGCAAGATATTATGGTCCGTTTGAAATACTAGAGAGTATAGGCCCAATTGCACACATGCTTGCATTACCTACATCCATGAGAATTAAAAATGTGTTCCATGTTTCTTTATTAAAGAGGTATATACCTAATCCTAATCATGTAATTTATTGGACTGTGATCCATGTGGAGCACAAAGTATATTTTTATGTGGAGCCAGTGTGCATCCTGGATTGGAAAATCAAGGTGCTTCAGAAAAAATCCACCGTACTAGTAAAGGCTCAATGGACTTTCTACAATCCTGAAGATGCCATGTGGGAACATTAGGAAGCCATGCAGAAAGAGTTCTTGCTAATTTTTTAAAGTTTTGAAGAAAGATGAATGTACATGTGTACATAAGCAGATGAGGACATGAGCAAATGAAGACTCCGGTTTGGAAACTGAGAATTCCTTGAGCCACATCTCGGATGCTTTGTGTATGATCTATGCATTGGACCTAGAAGGGAAGTGGTACAACCCAAGGGACTATGAACAGTGAAAGGGGTACGCTTCCTTGGGTTTTGAATATTGCGAGGAAGAGAGATTAATGGTTGAAATTTCCATGGGAGCTATGAATTTGTGGAAAAATAGAAAGTGTTTTAGCTATGAAATTATTTGTATGTAATTATGAAATTATGTATGGTAATGTGCACTTGGGAAAGTTTCGTTTGTAGGGGGGAGGGGAATGTAACATCCCTATTTTACCCCCAACTTAGTGATGTATATATTTTTACAAAGATATGTGGCCATGGGTCAAGTGTTGTAATATGTGAACTTTGTAAATCATAATGATAAATAAATATAACATTGTTGCAAGTGGATATGGACAGAGTAATGGGGGGATAAGTATCCACAAGAGGGGGAAAGGTTCAAGGGGTCCAAGAAGGGAATGTTCATGGGTATTAATCTCAACCCACCTTGTTCTAGAAATTACCTTCTCTTATAAACCTTCTATTTTCCTTTGGAGTTTTTCCAAAGCCAATCATTGAATTCTCGTAAGAGGGTGGGTGAGAGAAGTCACTTCATGAAGTCATTGTGAGCATGGGTTTGAGTACAATCCTCCTTGGGAGGAGTGAGTCAAGAAAGCAAGGAAAAGAGGAATTTGTATGGAAAAACACAACATTTAGTCAATCAGCCTAAGTAATTGAACATGTTATGAAAGCAACGAAGCAGTCTGAGAGTTTGAGAGGATAACACAAGTTTGGAAGTAGAAACCGGCTTACACAGAGTTTAGTAGAGACAACAAGTTGGAGTAGCATTGGAGTGTGGTTCGCAGGAGATGAAGAAGTAGGTTGTCAGGCATGTAGTTTGAACTCTTCATGTGAGAGAGAGTTTGAACTCTTTGTGTGCTTACAAATTATCCTAGCATATGACATTGCTAGGGTCTCCAATAGAGAGATTCTTTTTTGACCAAGTGCACTAGATCCTTGGAGGGAAGAGGGATGGCATGAGGGAATGTGAGTAGTGAAGGGGGATCTCCTTCCTTGGGTTCTGTATCTCGTGGGGAAGAGAGTTGGGTGGATTGGGATAGTTGTAGGAAAAATACCCATCGTGGGAAGTGTTGGGACTGTGAGGGACACCCTCTTTTATGGATGCATAGCCCCACCTTGGGGGTGATCTACTGCTGAGATATGGAGCAACATATCTATGGTTGGGAGGAATGTTTGTCCCTTGTAGTCCATTGCATCCTTATTAGATCAAAATGTTTATGGTAGTGCTCCTTAGATAGGGTTCTGGAGGCGTTATAGTTCTTTAACAGAGTTTTTATAGAGTGTTTTTGCAGTAATGCGCCCAAACAATTAGTTTGGGTGTGTTACATGTGTGTTTTTCTTTTCATTTGAGAGCTTAATTAGGTATGCAACAAAGTTGTTACATACCTCCAAGTCAAGCTCCTACTAAACCTTCTTCTTTTGCTACCCAATTATTTAGGGAAGTAGGAAGAGACAGATGGATCTTATTGAGTTTAAAGGAGCACTTGACATTAAATCTCTTTTATAGTCCATATCATAATTTCTACCCAAAATACAAGTTTGTTGCACTATATTACTCATTTTTTCTTGACCTCAAATGTTAAGAGAAATCATTCATCCCATCTTTCTTTAGAGGCCACTAGTAAAGCTCAATCTTATATTGTTTATCTCTTGTCTTCTTATCTTTCTCTAACTCCTTCTTGATCTAATTAATTTTAACATACTTACCTTAATATTTCTAAAATTCACATACAAAATTTTCTTTTAATATATTCTTACCAAATCTTATTAACTAAATTTCTTCACTCATAAATATTAATACTAAATTAGCATAGATTTATCTCAACTTTATATTTATTAATCACCAAAAAAAACAAATATTAAATTTTTTTTATTTAATATATATAGAAAATTTAATATTTAATTTTTAATTTTTTTAATTAATAAATAT
>JZKD02S1604320.1:508457-525972 GCA_000966675.3 Picea glauca | reverse complement strand
TGCTTGTAGAATCTTCTAAAATCTTCATCTCCCTCATAATATTCACTTAGAAGTTCATGAGTGAAAGGCTTAAGCTACCTAACCACTTGTAATTCCTCACATGTTGCATATTTCTATCACTCTATAGATATTGAAGGGGTTGATGATTCATGTGTATGATGGTCTCTTTTCCCAAGAGGTAATTCTTCCACTTCTTCACTTCTTGTACAATCACAAAGAGTTCCTTATCATATGTGGGGTAGTCAAGTACTTCTCCATGAAACAACTCTAAATGGTAGCACACATGCATTCCTCCTTGCATGAGAAATGCTCCAAATGCATATCCATTAGCATCAGTCTCTAGCTAAAAAGGTCGCTACAAATTTGGCATGGCTAAGAATGGAGCATCACTGGTTTTCTTCTTCAAGTCTTCAAATTCTCTTTGTTTTGTCTTACCGCAATGAAATATCTTTCCTTTGGCGGTCAAGGCATGCAATGGCACCGCTACCGTGGAGAATTTTATAATGAATTTACTCAAATACTAAGTTTCTCCCATGAAACTCTTGACTTTTGTCACATTGATGGTAATAGGCCATTGGTTGATGGCTGCAATCTTCTCTAGATGTACTCTCAAATTTCCTCCTCCAATCATGTGTCCAAGATATATCAAGGAAGTACTTCCAAACTCACACTTCTTCAAGTTGGAAATCAATTGATTCTTCTTCAAGGTCTCTAGTACTTGTGTCGCATATGAGAAGTGCTCTTTCCAAGTATTGATAAATATTAGTATGTCATCTAGATATACTATTACAAAAGAATCAATGAAGGGGCATAGCACATCATTCATTAGTCTCATAAATGTTGTCGGTGCATTGCATAATCCAAAAGACATTACTAACCACTCATGCAAACCTTGTATTATTTTGAATGTTGTATTCCACAAATATTTTGCTTTGATCCTCAGTTGGTGGTAACCTAATTTTAGGTCCAACTTAGTGAAGAATTTGTCTTGTTACAGTTGATCCAAAAAGTTGTCAATCCTTTGCAAAGGATATCTATTCTTGATGGTGAGCTTATTCAGGGAACAATAGTCAATGCAAATTCTCCAGCTTCAATATTTCTTTGGCACCATGATTGATCGAGGTGAATATTGGTGGCCACCCACCTATTCCAACTAGCTTCTCTTGTCTGTTTTTGTTCATCACGTTCTTCTATAATTCTTTGTAATTGTGGGTTCTACACTTTTGGGTCCGTATGAAGCCCCACACATCTTTCAGGTGGATATTGGTGGCCTCTCGCCTAATCCAACTGGCTTATTTTGTATGTTTTCATGTCATCACATCTTGTTGTACTTCTAGGGCCATTTTGGGGCCCTAAACATTGTTTTTTTGGCTTGCCAAAGTCAAACTATATACAAAGACAGAATTTAATGGTAGAATGTGTAGTTATCTAAAATACCTTTCCAACCCGATATCACGCGCCTAAAACGGAGGTCGTATGCAAAAGTTGACCCTGGGAAGTTGAGGTACCAACTTACACCAACTTACCTATAGGGGCCCACATGACTTTTGGTGTTTCACCTTCTAGGGTTAGGTTTTTGGATGTCTAGGGTTTTGGAATTCTTGAGTAATATAAAAAATGCCTATGGAGCCTCATTGTAATCCATTATGTTCAGACGTTTGCGCATAGCAGCCACATCTCTTCTTAGAGATAGCTACCACCATTCGAGCAAGTGTTTCAGTTTTGCAGTTTTACAGTTTTAACCTATTTCATTATTCAATAGAAGATATTGTTCATTGGATATCTATGTTATTCTTCATATCTCTATGTTTATTGTATTCAATTTGTTAATTAGTTCCTCTCCTAAATCTAGATCAGTGGTATCAGAGCAGTCTGCTCTTCATTTATTTTTATTTGTGCATGTCCCCGACAAGATATGGGTACAAGAAGTTGGGACTCGAACCAATCAAGCCATTGCAAGATCAGTCACACTTAGCCCGACAACAATCCATGGGGGATGAAAAGAAATATCATGGAGTAGGAGATCCTATTAAAATGTTTTTATAGGAAGCCCTCACATGAAAAAGGAACGAAATGATGGACAAATTTGTGTAGATCCTTGGACGGCTTCCCACAGAAGAGGCATCTACATCAAGCGTCCATGAAACCCCCTTCAAGGTACAGGTAAATTTTGATATTCCATTATTTGAAGGACTGATAGATGTGGATGTTGTAGATAAATGGTTGAATCTTCTCAAAGGGTACTTTTCGGTATGCAATTTTTTCGATAGGGAAAATATCACTTTTTCACTCCTCAAGGTTGTTCCCCATGTTAAATACTGGTGGGATACTTACTTCGAGAAAAGGGTCGTAGAGGGATCTGCAATGTTTGTGGTGGCCCCTACATGGGATTCCTTTCGAGATGCCATTAAAGAACAATACTACCATGTTAGAAGCTATGAGGACCAGTACACCAGATGGACCACCCTACGTCAAGAAAGGGACTATACAGTACCAAATTTCACTAATAATTTTCATACCCTGCACACCAAATTGGGTATCAAAGACTATGAGAATCATCTAGTGCTAAAATACCACAGTTGTTTGCATAGATACATTCAAACATAAATGGAGTTTCTGAACGTCGCCTCATTGGCCACGACTTATAGATACACAGTCAAGATCAAGCAAAAATTTAAGTAGAAAAGGTGAGATCTTGGATCTACAAATGACGCACAGCCGAAGTAGGGAAAAGGAGACCCCAACCCACACAGCAAGGGACCAAGTCAAGATGGCCACCCTCAGGACAACCAGTCCAAGCCACAACATAAGAATTTTAATGAGAAGATGAATAAGGACACAGGAAAATGGTTTGAGTACCATAAAATCCCTTGGCACAACATCGAAGAATGTTGCTCCAAGCAGTCACTCATGGTCGAACTAAAGGCTTCTGAGTCAGAGGTCAATTCTGATTCCGAATCAAATCCTAAAGGAGAGAAGCGGATTATTGATGTTGAACCCAATTCCACTGTCGCTACCACCAAAGTCCGACCAAGCAAACCAGAAGAACCAAAGGAAGGAGAATGCCTCTTTCACTCGCAGATGTAGGTAAATGGGGCTCCACTTCATTTCATTGTCAATAGTGGAAGTTAGAAGAACCTGATTTTAGTAGAGGTCATCAAGTGGTTGGACCTGCCAATGACACCGTACTCGCAACCCTACACCATCGGCTAGATTCACAAAGGAAGAGATATTTGTGTCAGCCAACAGTGTCGTCTTCCCTATGGTATCAAGTCTTTCAAAGATGAGGTACTGTGTGATATTTCTCCCCTTGACGTTTGTGATGTTCATTTAGGAAAACCATATTTGTGGAAGCGTTATGTTGTGTATCAGTCTAGACCCTGTAGTGTTATTATTACTTTGGGTAGACAATTTTACAGGATGCCAGAGGTAGCACTGCCTACTGCTATTTCTTTAATCTCTATCAGGGATGATTGTAAGGATGGAAATTTATATTAAAATGTAGAAACATGGGTTAATATTCCTAGTCCTTAATATGCAAAATGTAAAATGTTTGGCGATAGTTTTGTAAAAGTACTTAAATTTATAAGGATTTTATATAGTTTCTATAAAGTTTTGGCGATTTGTAAGGCAAAACAATTTTATTTTATGGAATTTGCGCAAATCATTTTTAGAAAAAATGGAAATTGGCGAATCTTTTTTTGGGAAAACCATGGAAAATTAGCCCATTTGCGAAATTTAGCCCCTAAAATCATCTATGTGAATCTCTACTAAGCAATGCAGCAAGGTCATCTCATAGACCGTTAATTTTGTCTTCTTTATGATCCATGCTCACAGTAATCAAAAGGTCACCGCCACATCTGTGCCCTCTACATAGAGCCTCTCTTTGCAGCAGAATAAAGTGGACGGGATCGTGGAAGAATATAGAGACATATTCTCTCACCTACAGGGCTACCGACACACTTTCCAGTCAAGCATCCAATTGATATGACCCCCAACGCACCTCTACCTAATGGGACAGTCTATCGCCACTCACTGATGGAAAATGACGAAATCAGGCAACAGATCGAAGAGTTGATTCAAAAGGGGCACATCAGACCCAACTCCTCCCCTTACTAAATCCCAATTGTATTGGTGCAAAAGAAGGATGGGACGTGGCGAATCTGCATTGATTATGGAACCTTAAACAAAATTACAATCAAGAACTGATACCCCATTCCCAGGATTGATGAACTTCTTTACCAACTCAAGGGGGAAAATTTCTTCAACAATATTTACCTAAAGTCTGGATACCACTAGGTTCCCATTGAACCAACTAATGTATGGAAGACAACCTTCAAATTTAAAGAAGGTCTCTTCGAATGGCTAGTCATGCCCTTTGGATTAACAAATGCACCAACCAATTTCATGAGGTTGATGGATGATGTATTGAGACCCTTCACCAACTCCATTGTGGTGGTATATTTGGACGACATCCTCATCTTCAGCAGAATGTGGGAGGAGCACATGCGACATATTCAACAGGTTTTGAGCACTCTACGGAAGCACAAGCTATATGCCAACTTGGAAAAGTGCTCTTTTGGCATGAACAGGGTCCAATACTTGGGATACATTTTTGATGAGTATGGGGTGCATGTTGATCCAGATAAGATCCCAAACATCTATGAATGGCCAGCCCCTACCACACTAACCTAGCTTTGGAGCTTCTTGGGACTAGCCAACTTCTACTGATGGTTCGTGTTGGGATTTTCCCATTTTGCATGGGCCCTCATCCAAGTGACCAAGGGAGGTGGTAAGGCCAAGTTCATGTGGGGGAAGAAACAACAACGAGCATTCGATGATATGAAGCATCTCTTGTGCTCATATCCAATACTCTCCTTTCCCGATCTCCAACAACCATTAGAGATTGATATTGATGCATATGACTATGTCGTTGGCACAATTCTCACTCAGCACAGTCATCCGATGGAATACCATAGTGAGACACTCTCTGATACTGTCTGGAAATACCCCACCTATGACAAGGAAATGTATTCCATTGTACAAGCCTGTCGTCAATGGAATCATTACATTCTGGGAAAGGAGACGATCATACACATTGATCACAAGCCTCTGCAGTTCATATAGACACATGGGAAATTGTAGAACAACCGCCATCAAAATTGGTCCACCTACTTGCATCAGTTCCATATCAAAATCAAGTAGAAGACATGTATCCCAAATCATGTCGCTAAATTCCTCAGTCGGCCTCCTGTGGCTGCACTCACCACTATGCGCCATCCTATGGACATGAAGCATCTCAGTGGCCCCAAATTTATCAGCAATATCTGGACTTCGCCACCACCTATCAGCTCTTGGGTATAGGCGCAACTGTCAGCGATTTTCACATTCAGGAAGAAATCTTATGCCACCTAGGACATCTTTGTCTTGCTACAAGCGAGTGTGCCAAGTGGATTTGGGAATCCCACTACAATCGGATGGCCAAACATTTTGGCCTGGAGAAAATTGTGGTCATTCTTCAAAAACATTTTTATTGGACAAAACTTCAAATAGACGTCAGCAAGTATATCAGATTTTGCACTACTTGTGCCATTGCCAAGCCAACCATCAAGAAACAAGGCTTATACACCCCTCTTCCTATTCCCAAGAATCCTTGGGAATCCATATCAATGGATTACATGTCTGGCCTATCATCCACCAAGAAAGGAAATGACTACGTATTTATGGTCATTGATCAGTTTTCGAAGATGGTCATCCTCACAGCCTACAAGAAGAATATCACAGCAACAGATACTACCAATCTCTTCTTTGAATGAGTGTGGGTCCACTTTGGGATACCACAGACCATCATCTCTGACTGGGATAGTAGGTTCCTCAACACATTTTGGTCAAGTCTCTGGTCACTGTCGGACACCAAGCTCAAAAAATCCATTTCTTTCCACCCCCAAATCGATGGAAAAACAGAGGTCATCAATCGAATGATTGTGCACATCCCGTGCATGTACAATTCTAAGCATCCACATACATGGGAAGAGAGTCTCCACTATGTTCAACATAGTTACGACAGGGCTTTCCATATCTCCACCGGCCATAGCCCATTTCAAGTGGGTCTAGGATTCCAACCCTTGGGACCCATTGATGTTGCACTTCCTCTTGCCACCACACAAAAAGGATCTTCTCATGATCAATCTGCAATCAACAAAACCACCAAATTCATTGAGTAGATTCAACACATCTGCCAATAGGTCCAGGAGATTTTGCAAAAATCCAATGCTAAGTACAAGAAGTGCCATGATCAACAGAGGGTACCACACCAGTTTCAAGTTGGCAAAAAAGTATGGTTACATTTGCAAAAGGAGCGTCTCATGGGGCCCCATCAGAATTTTCTCCCACTTCGCTATGGGCCTTACACTATCACCAAGGCTATGGGTAGCAAAGATTTTGAGCTCAACACTCCACCCGTCCTTGGTCTGCATCCAGTGTTCAATGTGGACCTCCTTTGGCCATATTTTCCACCATTATTGGACACCTCATAGATTGAAGAACAACTGTCACCAACAAAGCTCAACCCTGACTGCATGGAACAAGCATCCACTGATCCGATAATGGACACATAGGTCAAGGGCACTCACGAGTAGAGGATCCAACTTTATCATTTTATCAAGGCAGGGAAACTCCTACACCAAGGAAAGTGGCTCACCCAGGGCCAAATCTAGTAGAAGTTTCCTCACTTGATGGGGGCACTCAATGCAATAAATTCCATTGCTTCCTAAGGGGGGAGGATTGATCTAGGTGGATATCAGTGGCCACCCACCTATTCCAACTGGATCCTCTTGTCCATTTTTTTCCAGCACGTTCTTTTGTACTTATTTGTAATTGTGGGTTATACACTTTTGTCTCTATCCGAAGCACCACACATCCTCTAGGTGGATACTAGTGGCTGCTCGCCTAATCCAACTAGCTTATTTTGTATTTTTTCATGTCAGGACATCTTGTTGTACTTCCAGGGATGTTTTGGGGCCCTAAATAAAAAAAATTTGGATCACCACAATCAAACTGTAGACAAAGTCAGAGTTTGACAACAGAATGTGTAGTTCTCTAAAATACCTTTCCAATGGGCTATCACGTGCCTAAAATGGAGGTTGTATGCAAAAGTTACGACACTGGGAAGTTGAGGTACCAAATTACACCAACTTACCCATAGGGGCCCACATGACTTTTGGTGTTTCACCTTCTAGGGTTAGGTTTTTGGAAGTATAGGGTTTTTGAATTCATGACTAATATCAAAAAGGCCTATGGAGCCTCATTGTAATCCATTCTTCTTAGACATATGCGCATAGCATCCACATCTCTTCTTAGAGATTGCTACCACCATTCGAGTAAGTGTTTCAGTTCTGCAGTTTTACAGTTTCATCCTATTTCCTTATTCAATAGAAGATATTGTTCACTGGATATCTGTGTTATTCTTCATATATTTGTGTTTATTGTATTCATATTGTTAATTACTTTGTTTCGCTCCTAAATCTAGATCAATGATGATGGGTGAACCACATGGTGATGTATTTTGATGCAGGAGCATTTCTCCATGTTAGCCAGCCAGCCACGTCAGCCGATTCAAATCGCGCGTTCAAGAGAGGCGTAGCCTCATTTCATTTTGAAATTTGAATGTAATTAAATGTTTAGGCTGTTGAGCTGAGAGGTTGTGCTTTGCACGGGCGTAGAAGTAGGTAGGCCTTTAATGTTTGTAAGGCTGAGATCTAGATCCGATCTGTGGACTAGACAACCCATTCAATGCCATTGAATAGGGTAGGTGAGATTGGAGGGAAGAGCTCAAAGAGCCCCTCATGTAAAAGATCAATTTCGATCTCATTTTGAAGAGAAGTGGTAATAGTCGAAAGAGTGGAAGAGAGAGAGCCTAGACTTTGTTACATTCCATGCTCAGGAACACCTTGTAAAATCGGCATTTGTCATTTAATACAAAGACAATAGTTTTTCCTGCATGAATTATGTGTTATGTGAATGTTTGTGAGTGTTCTATTGATGCTGTAGATGTATGTTGTAGGTTTTCATTTGCAGAGAGTTGTTCAATTGTCAGACTTGAGAGGTTCTTTGTGGTTTCATGCCAGGAGGGCGTGACAGAGTACTGCGGTCCTTGAATACCAGTGCATAGAAGCACTTCTGAACTCTGCGGAGTCAGACAAAGACGTGCCAAGTGGGCACAAGAGTTGAAATCATCAACTCAAGGAAGACCTATGAGGTTGTTGAACACCTCAGGAGGCAAGGCTGTGGAGAAGAACATAGTTGCAGACAGAAACTCTTTGTTGAGTTCTGTAAAGCTCTACCAGGTGGGCATTGAGAAGGTGCAAGGAGAAGACAGAATCTCTGAGGATTTTTGTATAACTCTTCCAGGAAGGCATTGAGCCAATGTGTAGACAAGCACAAGGAGAGAACTCTTTGAGTTCAGAGATAGAAGAATAATCCACTGAAGGATCTTCGCATGGTTGCTGAACACCCTGAAAGACTCAACAATAAGTTGCTTGAGCAGACAAAGCACCAGGAGGGCATCAATTTCTCCATATGTAGGAAGAAGGAAGAAGGATTTATTTACTTAGAGATCTGAGTGTTTGAGAAGCTCAGAAGAGATAGCACCTTTGTGTGCATGAAGACTCTGCAGAGATGCATAAGTCACAAAATCCTTTTGAGGATTCGAAAGGAAAAGCTCGGGAGAAGCAGCGTTTTTATACGCACAGGCGAGGATTCCAGTCATGAAGAGCTCGTGGAGGAAAGAAGACAAAGGTCGAGGCATTTGGAAATTTGGAATTCTTCCAAGTGTTGGAAGAAAAGCGCCAAAGCTCGAGAGGAGAACAACTGCTGTCGGATTCAGCTGAAGAAATTTGGACCATTGGAGATTTCACATCTAGGGATCAGTGGAAGAGCGTGCAGAGCCGAAGAGATTCTGAGCCATTGGATCTCACTCAGAATAGCCGACAGCCGTCAGATTTTTCGAGAGCAGCTCAAGCTTTAACTCCTCGTAAGCAAAGCGAAAGTCCTGAAGGAGTATCGTATCGAGAATTCGACGTTCGGGAGTTCGGGAGTCCGGAGGATGAAAGTCCGGGCACTCGACCTCAGAAATCATGAAATTGCAAATAAGAATCTGATCCATCCATTGGAAAGAGAACACATGTCACAAAATCACCCATATCAGGGATTCAGACATCGAAGTTCAGAGAAGGAATTATTTGGACTTCGCGAGTGGCGAAGTTACGAAGGGATCAGAACTGTCCGTCTGAGGAGGATGGGTGGCAGCAATTGCAGGGTCAGAAAAGTGTCGAAGAAGTTTGAGTACAGGCTTCATGAATTCAGAGGTTCACAAGGTGAGAGCCCAAAGGTTGGGTGCTCCAAGTTGCGAAGTGGTGAGATCGCGAGGAGTAAGGACACACGTTGGATCCAGGGAATGAAAGGACCGTTGGATTAGGAACCCCATCGCATATCGTGTATTCGGGGGTTCAGAGTTTGAAGGGATCTCTTTTCGACCGTGGAAGTCGCAAAGTGCTGAGAGCCGGGCACGGGGAACACGTGGAAGAACCACAAGTTGGGGCCCACATGATTGACAGGTGGACATGCGTCGCCTGGAGAAAGGATTCAACACTTCGTTGACTTCTTGCATCTCGGGGATTCATGGAAAAATAGCATGAGAGATCAACCCTTCGACTTACGAAGTCACAAAGTTGCCACGGGAGCTAGTGTTTAGCCTAGCCGTTGGTCACGCATAGAGGGCACTAACAAGGAGGAGCCATACCCGTATTGGCATTTCGGGTATTGTGAGTCTGGAAAGGAGGAGTCGGGAACTTTGACTCATGAACTCGCGAGATCGTGAGTTACGACAAGTGACTTTGGGTTAGGCCCTCGATCATAGCGTTGTGGTCGCATGGGGAGAAAGGATCTCACGCCTAGTGTTGTTCGCACAGGGGAGCTTCTAAAAAGGACATGTGGATCGATTGAATTGAGATTCCATCAAGGAATCAAAAGATCCACTTTGTCTCATGAAGTGAATGAATGATCCTTAAGACCGGGAGGTCACACAGAGACTATTTCAAGGCAGAGGTGGTGTCTGCGTCAAGTTGGTATCAGAGTGGGACTTCATCTATAGATTTCAGGTGAAGCGAAGAGAAGAAGAAGACGGCCAGGAGGAATGTAGGAAGATAGAGCGCTGGAAACACTCAGGTACAAAGTGACAGCAACAGGTTTGCCAGGAGAGCAGACAGGGACAACGATATGGCTACTGAAGGCCAAAGATATGATGGAAAGAAAATCCTAGAGATGATGGCTAGAAAACAACGTAGACTGTTGAGAGGATGGTTGAGGCATGCTGAAAACCTAAATAGACCAGAAGAGGAAAGGGTTTAGATATGTGAACCGGAGACTGGGAGAAATATCAGTGAAGCTGAGGATGAAATGGGATCGGCTGAAGATCTCAAGAACTACCAGGGGGGCAGAGAAGAAATTCCAAATTTCCAAGTGGGAAAAGAGTTGAGATCACTACGGGATCTCACAGACTGTCATGAGGACAACCAGGGAATTTCACATTGCCAGGTGGGAAATGGATCGAGATCGTTGTGGGATCTCATAGACTGCCAGGAGCCTGGAGGGTAGTTGAGAGTTTCCAATTTTCCAGGTGGGTAAGGGAATAGAAATGGGATCAATTGATTCCATAGACTGCCAGAAGGGCAGCAGGGAAATCCCATATTGCCAGGTGGGTAGGGATAAGAAGATGAGGCTACGTGAGGGTCTCATAAACTTAGAACTAAGTTTGAATCATCTTGAGGAGATGACATAGCAGATGAGCTCAGAGTTGGATTTCGATCAACAGATGCAGCTAACAGAAGAGGAGGATCTGATGAATCTTCTAATGATTGAGAGAATCAGGATATTCCTACCATTTTCTGCAGAGGAGGCAGATGTTTTCATTGCGGATGTTGAGGAAACAACAACAGAAGCAGACATCCAGTTGAGACTATCAGAGAAGAACTGGAGAAGACTTTGGGAGCTTCCCAAGAAGAAAAGGAGAATGAGCATTCTGAGGAATGGCTCAATGCTTTCAGCCAGGGAGTTGAGGAAGCTGCAGTATTGAAGCTAGCAGCAGAAGAAGCCGAAGAGAAGGCAGGTAGATTGATCACTCCATGGGAGATGGAGCTAGAGATGATGGAGGATTGGCTGAACAATTCAAAGCCAACAGGAGAACTGGTAGAAGTTGAGCTGTCAGAAAAGGTGACTAAACAACAGGTCAGTCAAGAAGAGACTGCAAGGCTGAAGTCTACAACAGAGTGGTAACTTAGTGCCACAGAAGAAGATGAGGAAGATGGCATGGGAGATCATGGTGATCTACCCAATTGCAGAAAATTTTTGCATCTGAGGAGACTGCAAAAGCAGAGCCAGCCACTGGAGAAGCTGGACGAAGTGATCGAGAAGATCAGGGAGCTGATGATCAGGTCAGCAGAGACTGCCAGCGAGGAGAGGCTGAGAAGAGGAGAAAAATAAGAAGCAACAGCAGGAAGGAAATGGAGCGAGGAGACAGCTCTAGAAGATGATTTGGGATACATGAGGATTTCCATTGCTGAGAGTGGAAGCTCATGAGTAGGAGGTCATGAATTTTGCAGCTAAGAAGGATCGTTCATTCACTTCATGAGCCGAAGCGGCTCTTTTGATTCCTTACTGGAATCTTAATTCTTTCGATCCATGGGTCCTTTTTGGAAGCTCCCCTGTGCAAACAGGACTAGGCATGAGCTCCTTTCTCCCCACACGACCACAATGCTATGACCGAGGGCCTAACCCAAAGTCACTTTTCCTAACTCACGATCTCGCGAGTTCGTGAGTTGAAGCTCCCGACTCCTCCTTTCCAAACTCACGATACCCGAAATTCCAATACGAGTATGGCTCCTCCTTATCAACGCCCTCTATGTGTGACCAACGGCTAGGCTAAATGCTAGTTACCGTCGCAACTTCACGACTTCATAAGTCAAAGGGTTGAGCTCTCATCCTCTTGTCCCGTGAATCCCTGAGATGTGAAAATTCAACGGAGTGTTGACTCCTTTCTCCAGGCGACGCGTGTCCACCTGTCAATCACACAGGCCCCACCTTGTGGTTCTGTCATGTGTTCCCCATGCCCGGCTCTCGGCACTTCGCGACTTCCATAGTCGAAAAGATATCCCTTCAACCTCCGAAACCCTGAATACACAATACACGATGGGGTTCCTGATCCAATGGTCCTTCCGTTCCCTAGATCCAATGGTTGTCCTTACTCTTCACGATATCGCCACTTCGTGACTTGGAGCACCCAACCTTTGGGCTCTCACCTTGCGAACCTATGAATTCATGAAGCCTGTACTTAGACTTCTTTGGCACTTCACCGACCATGTGATTGCTGCCACCTATCCTCCTCAGACGAACTGTTCTGATCCCTTCGCGAATTCGCCACTCACGAAGTTCAAAGACTTCCTTCTCTGACCTCTGATGTTCGAATCCCCAATATGGGTGATTTTGTGACACGTGTTCTCTTTCCAACGAACGGCTCATATTCTTATTCGCAATTTCACGATTTCTGAGGTCGAGTGCCCGGACTTCCGTCCTCCGGACTCCCGAACTCCCGAATGTCAAATTCCCTATACGATACTCCTTCGGGACTTTCGCTCTGCTTATGAGGAGTTAAACCTTGAGCTCCTCTCAAAATATCTGACGGTTGTCGACTATTCTGATCGAGATCCGATGGCTCAAAATCTCTTTGACTCTGCACGCTCTTCCACTGCTCCCTCGACGTGAAATCTCCAATGGTCCATATTTCTCCGGCTGAATCCGATGGCAGTTGTGCTCTTCCCGAGCATTGGTGCTTTTCTTCCAAGACTTGGAAGAATTGCAAGTTTCCAAAGGCCTCGACCTTTGTCTTCTTTCCTCCGTGAGCTCTTCATGACTGGAATCCTCACCTACGCATATAAAAACTCTAATTCTCCCGAGCTTTTCCTTTCGAATCCTCAAAAGGATTCTGCGACATCTGCGTTTCCACAGAGTCTTCAAGCACACAAAGGTGCTATCTCTTCTAAGCTTCTCAAACACTCAGATCTCTAAGGAAATAAATCCTTCTTCCCTCCTCCTGCAAATGGAGAAATTGATGTCCTCCTGGCACTCTGTCTGCTCAAGCAACTTATTGCTGAGTCTTTCAAGATGTTCAACAACCCTACAAAGATCCTTCAGTGGATTCTTATTCTATCTCTTAACTCAAAGAGTTCTCTCCTTATGCATGTCTGCACACTGGCTCAATGCCCTCCTGGAAAAGTTATACATAATTCCTCAGAGCTTCTGTCTTCTGTGCACTCCTTGCACCTGCTCAATGCCCACCTGGCAGAGCTTTACATAACTCAATAGAGAGTTTATGTCTGCAACTGTGTTCTTCTCCACATCCTTGCCTCTTGAGGTGTTCATCAACCTCACGGGTCTTCCTCGAGTTGATTATTTCAGCTCTTGTGCCCACCTGGCACGTCTTTGTCTGACTCCGCAGAGTTCAGAAGTGCTTCTATGCACTAGTATTTAGAGACCGTAGTACTATGTCACGCCCTCCTGGCATGAAACCACAAAGAACCTCTCAATCCTGACAATCGAACAACTCTCTGCAAATGCAAACCTACAACATACATCTACAGCATAAATAGAACATGCACGGACATTCACATAACACAGAATTCATGCAGAAAAAACTGTTGTCTTTGTATTAAATGGAAAATGTCGGTTTTACAAGGTGTTCCTGAGTGTGGACTGTAAAAAAGTCTCAGCTCTCTCTCTTCCGTTCTTTCGACTATTACCACTTCTCTTCAAAATGAGATCGAAATTGATATTTTACATGAGGGGCTCTTTGAGCTCTTCCCTCCAATATCACCTACCCTATTCAATGGCATTGAATGGGTTGTCTAGTCCACAGATCGGATCTAGATCTCAGCCTTACAAACATTAAAGGCCTACCTACTTCTACGCCTGTGCAAAGCACGACCTCTTGGCTCAACATCCTAAACATTTAATTACATTCAAATTTCAAAACGAAATGAGGCTGTGCCTCTCTTGAACACGTGGTTTGAATCGACTGACGTGGCTAGCTGACTGGCTGGCTGGCGTGGAGAGATGCTCCTGTATCATATTGGGTCCGATAACTCCATGCTCCAAATAATGTTGTAGATGCTTATTTACTTCATCTTCTTCGATGACTGACTGCCTATGTAGTCAAATGTTATGCAGTGGTGACTTCGACAACAATTGAATCATGTGTTCATCCTCTCTCTTAGGTGGTAGTCCTCGAGGATCTTGAAATACTTCCTTGTAGGCTTCAATCAAGTGTTGTATTTGTTTGTGTTGCTTGCCACTACATCGTTCCAAGGATGCCTTCATCTCCAACTTGTTTCCTTCTCCTCACTACTTTCCTTCTCTCAAGAACAACAAGAAAAACTTCTTTAATATACTACCAATAATTATTCTAGCCAAATGACTAATTATAGAGAGCTTACTTGTGTCCTTGTGCACATTTATGGAATACAATTTTCCATCCTTGCATAGTATATAGTGGTTATCTCTCCTTCGTAAAATTGCATCCCTCATGTACAAATATGGACTTCCAAAGCTGACTCTACCTATGTCCATAGGAACCACATCTACAACTACTTCTTTAACAAAGTTTTTATTGATGGAAAACCTAAATTTGCACTGCTTACTAAATTTCAATTCCATATCTTTCCTTACCCAACCCATGGGTATGGATGTGAATTCTCTTGAGTCTCCATTCCAATCTTCTCAACCAATTGTGTAGAGATAAAATTGGATCGTGAATCAAGTTCAAAAAAACAATCCACCTTATTATTCTTCATGTGGATTTTAAAGAAAAAAAGTTCAATCACCGCCTTCTCCTCCTTGTGACTGTAGCCAACTAATGCTACATATTTATGAATATTAGTGAAATTAGTCTTCCATTTTGGGTATAAGGTGATATCCGCCCATTCCTCAGCAACCACTGATATCAATGCTTTCTTCTTCTTTCTCTGGAAATATTTTGGGCACTTCTTAGGGTGAAATTTCCAATAGTTATCCTCAGTGCATCCATTTTGATCGCATACTTTACATTATTGGATGGAAAATTTTCTTATTGCATTGTTTCCATGATCTTATTCTCATTCCAATTCCTCTTGTTTTTCCTCTTCTTCTATTGCTCTTGTGATTCTACTTGCTTTTGCATGTTTGATTGTTTCCTCCACTTGTCTCCCTTGAGGTATTGTGCTTGAATATTGGCCTCAACAATTGTATTTGGTATAAATAGTATTGATTGTCTACAAATATGAGGTAATAATTCCCCCAAATACTTGAATAACATGTATGGACCTTTGAGAGAGGCTCCCATCTGTATTTCTCTCTTTCTAATTTCTATGGTGAACTCCTACACTGATTGTCCTTGTCTCTACCTAAAGTAATGCCATACTATATGTTGGTGTTCCTCGTATCCTATTGGGTAAAAATGGGATTTTATCATTTCCTTGAAAAACTCCCAATCAATCAATGATGTCTCATTTCCCTGTGTTATTCTTACTTCATCACTCTCCCACCATGTCAAAGCATGGCCTTCAAGCTTCAACCGAGAAAAAGAAATATTATATTTTCCATATACTTCATGCACACTAAAGTATACTTCCATCTATTGTAGCCATTAGTTCAGCATAATAGCATCCACTTCCTCGGTATGTGGCTTGATTCCAACCTTGGCCTCCACATGGAAAGGTACATGTGTCTTGCTATAGTTTCACCATCCCATCTCTGGCTTAGTCTTATTCTTTGTCTCATGCTTATTTTCTTCCTTCTCGGGGTCTTCATGAAAAGTCTCTATTGATGTTGTTTCCTTGCACTTTGTTGCCAACAATTATGACACCATCGATGTCAATGTGGCCAAACTTTGCTCAAATTTATCCAACCTAATCCCAGTATCTTCTTCCTCTTCTCCTCCATAATTTTCCCCTAACATTCTTGATTCTCTACTTTTCTCCATCCCTGACAACAACTCCTTTCCACTTCTTTTGTAATCATTGGGGGTACTTACTGTAGAAGTCTCACTAGGTGCATTTGAACTTATGCTCTAATACCACCTAATCCGTTAATGGGAGAATTATAGCCTCACTATCTTTCCAATAGAATATCCTCTACAAATACTATAGTAATATCAACTCTCATAAGCTTATGGAAACTTTGATTAGCTAAACCAAAGTTGAGTTGACTAAAAGATAAATAAGTCGACTACCTAGAAGCCAGGTTGACCAAATAGACAAGGAAGTCGACTTTCCATAATTATGGTGAACCAAAGACAAGCAAGTTGACTACCCCAGGGGGGGTGTTAAGTCGACCAAAAATTACAAGGAATTCGACTATACGCCTATCCAATCGACCAAGGAAAAAAATCGACCAAATAGAACCCTAGCCAAATAGAGGGTGTATCTCATCGATTAAAATTTTTTTTCAACCAAATACGGAAGGGAAAAAATGACCAATGGTGAAGCAAAAATTCTCAAGGATGATTCAGGTTGACCCAAAGTGAAGATAATAACTTTGAGGTCAGATTTGATGTGTATCCATGAAATGAAAACCTATGAAAGTTGTATTTAGCAACCAACAACTAAGGAAAAAGTCAGAAGCGAAAATTTAACACCCAATAGTGTGGAAAAGTGTTTGGAGGTTTATTTTGGTAACCCACAACACATAAAAAATAACAGGGATGATTTTGATAACCAACAATAAGTAAAATTGTCTAGAGGGTGAATTTAATATTCAATAGTAGAGGAGATCATTTGGGGAGAATAATATATGTTCTCACTATTGATTAAGGTTGGTTGTCATTGATGTCCCCGCAGCACAAAGGTTTGGGTAATGGACCCAAGATTGTTTTATGTAAATATGACTCATTATTTTCTTGTCATGGTTGATAAGAAGTAAAGATGGATGAACTCCAAAGTGGTCCCCTTATGGTGAAATCCCTCACGGGAAGATGCTTTGTGGAGTAAGATAACCCATGCTTAATTGTGGAATAATGAGATGAAGGACAATGAATTTGTTAGGTAAACTATCCTAGATGGATAGTGCTTGTCATTCCATTTCCGTTGGTATGTGGAACGTCACATAACTCCTCACAGTTAGAGAGTTATGGCCATGAGAAGTTTGAGACCCCAGGTTTGGGTAATGGACCCAAGTTTGTTTGATGGATAATGGTATGAGTTATGATATATTTTTAGATAATAATATTCTATATGGATAGTACAATTCATTCCATTTTTGGTGGTATGTGGAACGTCACATAACTCCTCACGGTTTGAGAGCTATGGCCTTACGAATTTGGAGGACCCTCATATGTCATCTAGAAGCCCCAAAAGGTCAAAGTAGTTAAAGTGGTTTAAGAGATTTTAAAAGGTAAATAATAAAGTGAAGTAATGAGTGTATTATAATTCAA